>SJYT01025601.1:344347-395623 GCA_006410635.1 Cephalophus harveyi | reverse complement strand
TTTGGCTTCATCCCTTCACTCTTTCTGGAGTTATTTCTCCACTGACCTCCAGTAGCATATTGGGCACCTACTGACCTGGGGAGTACTTCTTCCATATCCTATCATTTTGCCTTTTCATACTGTTCATGGGGTTCTCAAGGGAAGAATACTGAAGTGGTTTGCCATTCGCTTTTCCAGTGGATCACATTCTGTCAGACCTCTCCACCATGACCCACCCATATTAGGTTGCCCTGTGGGCATGGCTTAGTTTCAGGTTCGATAGTCTGGTGTTCCCATCTGTTTAGGAATTTTCACAGTTTTTTGTGATCCACAATTCAAAGACTTTGGCATAGTCAATAAAGCAGAAGGAGATGTCTTTCTTGAACTTTCTTGCTTTTTCAATGATCCAACAGATGTTGGCAATTTGATCTCTGGTTCCACTGCCTTTTCTAAATCCAGCTTGAACATCTGGAAGTTCAGTTTACGCACTGTTGAAACCTAGCTTGGAGAATTTTGAGCATTATTTTGCTGGCATGTGAGATGACCATTCTTTAGGATTACCTTTCTTTGGATTGGAATGAAAACTGACCTTTTCCAGTCCTGTAGCCACTGCTGAGTTTTCCAAATTTGCTGCCATATTGAGTGCAACACTTTCACAGCATCATTTTTCAGGATTTGAAATAACTCAAGTGGAGTTTGATCACCTCCACTAGCTTTGTTGGTCATGGTGCTTCCTAAGGCCCACTTGACTTCACATTCCTGGATGTGTGGCTCTAGGCGAGTGATCACACCATCATGACTATCTGGGTCATGAAGTTTTTTTTTTTTTTTGGATAGTTCTTCTGTGTATTCTTGCCATCTCTTCTTAATATCTTCTGCTTCTGTTAGGTCCATACCATTTCTGTCTTTGATTGTGCCCATTTTTTCATGAAATATTCCCTTGGTATCACTAATTTTCTTGAAGGGATCTCCAGTTTTCCCATTCTGTTGTTTTCCTCTATTTCTCTGCATTGATCACTGAGGAACGATTTCTTATCTCTCCTTGCTATTCTTTGGGACTCTGAATTCCAATGGGTATATCTTTCCTTTTCTCCTTTGCCTTTCACTTTTCTTCTTTTCACAGCTCTTTGTAAGACCTCTTCAGATAACCATTTTGCCTTTTTGCATTTCTTTTTCTTGGGGATGGTCTTTGTCACTGCCTCCCATACAGTGTCACAACCTCCATCCACAGGTCTTCAGGCAGTCTGTCTATCAGATCTAATCCCTTGAATCTATTTGTCACTTCCACTGTGTAATGATAAGGGATTTGATTTAGATCTTTTAGAGCTAACACCAAAAAGTATATATATATATATATATCCTTTTCATCATAGGGAAATGGAATGCAAATGTAGGAAGTTAAGAGGTACTGAGAGTAACAGACAAGTGTGGCTTTGAGGTACAAAATAAAGCAGAGCAAAGGCTAACAGAGTTTTACCTTGAGAACACACTGGTCATAGTAAACACTCTCTTCCAATAAAACAAGAAACAACTCGACACATGGACATCACCAGATGGTCAATAACTAAAATCAGATTGATTATATTCTTTGAGCTGAAGATGGAGAAACTCTATACAGTCAGCAAAAACAAGTCTGAGAACTGACTAATCCTCAGATCACTTACTCCTTATTGCAAAATTCAGACATAAATTGAATAAAATAGGGAAAACCACTAGGCCATTCAGGTATGACCTATATCATATAACTTATGATTATACAGAGGAAGTGACAAATATATTTAAGGGATTATATCAGATAGATAGAGTGTCTGAAGAATTATGGATGGAGGTCCATAACATTGTACAGGAGACAATGACTAAAACCATCACCAGGAAAAAGGAATGCCAAAAGGCAAAGTGGTTGACTGAGGAGGCCTTATAAATAGCTTAGAAAAGAAGAGGAGCTAAAGGCAAAGGAGAAAATGAAATACATATTCATCTGAATACAGTTCCAAAGAAGAGAAAAGAGAGATTAGAAAGCCTTCCTAAGTGAACAATGCAAAGAACTAGAGAAAAACAATAGAATGGGAAAGACTAGAGATATCTTCAAGAAAATTAGAGATAACAAGGGGCCATTTCATGCCAAGATGGGCACAATAAAAAACATGAATGATATGGACCTAACAGAAGCAGAAGATATTAAGAAAAGGTGGCAAGAATACACAGAGGAACTATCCAAAAAATGTCTTCATGACCCAGATAACATAGATGGTGTGATCACTCAACTAGAGCCAGACATCCTGGAATGCAAAGTTAAGTGGGCCTTTAGGAAGCATCACGAGGAACAAAACTAGTCAAGGTGATGAAATTCTAGCTGAGCTATTTCAAATCCTAAAAGATGATGCTGTGAATATGGTACACTGAATATGCCAGCAAATTTGGAAAACTCAGCATGGCCCCTGGACTGGACAAAATCAGTTTTCATTGCAATCCCAAAGAAAGGCAATGCCAAGGAATGTTCAAACTACTGCCCAATTACAGTCATTTCACATGCTAGCAAATTAATGTTCAAAATTTTCCAAGCTAGGTTTCAAAATTAATTCAAAATCAAGAATTTCCAGATATTCAATTGGATTTAGAAAAGACAGAGGACTCACAGGTCAAATTGCCAACATCCATTGTATCATAGAAAAAGCAAGAGCATTCCAGCCAAACCTCTACATCTCCTTCATTCACTACGCTAAAGCCTTTGAATGTGTCGATCACAACAACTGTGGAAAATTCTTCAAGGGATGAGAATACCAGACCACTTTATCTGCTTCCTGAGAAATATGTATGCACATCAAGAAGCAACAATTAGAACTGGACATGGATCAATGGACTAATTTAAAATGGGAAATGAGTACATAAAGTCTGTACAATGTCACTCTGTTTATTTAACTTATAAGCAGAGTACATAATGCAAAATGCTGGACTGGATGAAGCACAAGCTGGAATCAAGATTGTTGAGAGAAATATCAATAACCTCAGATATGCAGATGACACCACCCTAATGGCACCAAGTGAAGAGGAACTAAAGAGCCTCTTGATGAAGTGAAAGAGGAGAGTGAAAAAGCTGGCTTAAAACTCAACAGTCAAGAAAACAAAGATCATGGTATCTGGTCCCATGACCATGGCAAATAGATTGGGAAACAATGGAAACAGTGACAGTCTTTATTTTCTTGCACGCCAAAATCACTGCAGATGGTAACTGCAGCCATGCAACTAAAAGACCTTTGCTCCTTGGAAAAAAAGCTATGACAGACTGAGACAGCATATTAAAAAGCAGAGACATTACTTTGCCAACAAAAGTCCGTCTAGTCAAAGCTATGGCTTTTCCAGTAGTCATGTATGGATGTGAGAGTTGGACTATAAAGAAAGCTGAATGCTGTAGAACTGATGTTTTTGAACTGTGGTGTTGGAGAAAATTCTCTAAAATCCCTTGTAATGATAGGAGATCAAATCAGTCATTCCTGAAGGAAATCAGTTCTGAAAATTCATTGGAAATACTGATGCTCAAGCTGAAGCTCCAATACTTTGGCCACCTGAATGGAAGAGAAGACTCATTGGAAAAGACCCTGATGCTGGGAAAGATTGAAGACAGAAGGAAAAGAGGACAACAGAGGATGAGTTGTTTAGAAGACACCACCAACTCACTGGACATGAATTTGAGCAAAGTCTTGGAGATGGTGAATTATAGGGAAGCCTGGCCATGTTCAGTCCATGTGATTGCAAAGAGTCAGACACCACTGAGGAACTGAACATCAACCACAAAATTTTGGTAAAGATGGAGTGACTTGAATTTCTGCTCATCATTTTTGTGTGTTACTTTGATATCAAATATACCAGAACTGTGCTCAGTCATCTCCAACTCTTTGCAGCCCCATAGATTGTAATCCATCAAACTCTTTTGTTCATGGAATTTTCCAGACAATAATACTAGAGTGGGTTTCCGTTTCCTCCCTCAGGGGATCCTCTGGACACAGAAATCAAATCTGCCTTTCTTTTGTCTCCTGCATTGGTAGGCAGTTCTTTACCCCTGAATCACTGTGGTAGGTATATTTTGATAACAAACTTACTCCAGGTTCCAAACAGAAGTTTATAAAATAAAGTCATGTCAATGATAGAGTTTATGTAAGAGAGATCTTTCAGCAAAATACTACACGCAGTCCTACTAGTATTGGTGGTGGTGGAAATTCAGTCACTAAGTTGGGTTCAAGTCTTGAGACCTCATGGAATGTAGCCTGCCAGGCTCCTCTGCCCATGGGATTCTCTAGGCAAGAATACTCGAGTGGGTTGCCATTTCCTTTTCCAAATGATCTTCCCATCTCATGGATTGAACCCAGATCTCCTGCACTGCAGGCAGATTCTTTGCCAACTTAGCTATGGGGGAAGCCCCATCAGTATTAAAGTAGTACAGTAATAAGCTATATTTTTCCTTACTCCTATATTTCTACTTTCCATGAATAAACATTACATGTGAGAGTAATGCCATTACCAAGTTTATTACCATGGCAATAAACTTCCTGACATCTTTTCCATAAAGAACACTGATTTTGATAATAATCTCTTTACAAGGGTGTCTTTGTTGGATTTTAGGATTTCTAATAGACATTTAGCACATAGATGAGGAGAAAGAAAATAAAGTTTTTTTTTAAATTGAGATTAGATGCATTGATTAGAATAAGAAGAATATTTTCACTTTTCCTTCATAATTTCTACTTAAGGAGGTCCAGTTCAGTACCAAGAGATACCTTGTCTTACAAACCCCTGCAATTTCTTCTACAAGGAAAGATGAAAGTGTGTGAAAGAGTTTCCTCAGCTATGTAGGATACAAGGAGACCCACTTCTTTCCTGTCCCAACCAGAATATTTAGTTGTGATTTGAATGACAAGGTTAACAGTGGACATATCAAAGAGGTGGAGATCTCATTAACTAGAAATCAATAAAAGGGTGGATTTTTTAAAATTACTAATATGTGAAAATTAAATATCGTGTTCCTGAACAGCCAATGGATCAAAGAAGAAATCAAAGGGAAATTTAAAAAAAAAATTATCTTGAGATAAACAAAAATGCAGACAAAATGTACCAAAACTTACAATTACTTTTCAGTAAAAGTAATTATAAGGGAGGATTTTGTAGTTATAAATACTTACATTAAGAAAAAAGAGTTCAAATAGTCAAGCTAGCTTAATATATCAAGGAACTGGGGGAAAAAAAAGAGAATAAACTATGACCAAAGAAAGCAGAAAGAAGGAAATAAGATAGATTAGGTCAGAAATTTAAATTTAAAAAAAAAAAGAGAGAGACCAGAATAACAATAAAAAAGACCAACAAAATTAAGCTGGAAGAGACAAATTAAATTGACAAGCCTTTAATTTTAATAAGAAATAAAGAGATAATGCAAAAAAAAATCAGAAATGAAAGAGGAGACATTAAAACTGACACCACAGAAATAGATTGTTGAAACTATCATCACTGCATAACCTAGAAGAAATGGATAGATTTCTAGAAACAGTAATTACCTAGTCTGAATCATGAAGAAATGGAAAATCTGTACAAACCAATAATGAGCAAAGGGACTGGAATGGGTTGCCATTTCCTTCTCCAATGCATGAAAGTGAAAAGTGAAAGTGAAGTCATTCAGTCATGTCCAACCCTCAGGAACCCCATGGACTGCAGCTTTCCAGGCTCCTCCTTCATGGGATTTTCCAGGCAAGAGTACTAGAGTGGGGTGCCATTGCCATCTCCAACATAAATAATCAAGAACGTAGCAAAAAAGAAAAGCCCAGAACCAGATTGGTTTCATTGGTGAATTCTACTAAGCACTGCAAAAAGAACTAATATCAATCCTTTTCAAATACTTCCAGAAGCTTGAAGAAGATAGAGCACTCCCAAACTCATTTTGCAAGGAATTACTCTGAACATAACAAGACAGAATAAGACAATACAAGAAAAGAAAACGATCAGACAATAATCCTGATTAATATAGTTGTAAAAATTCTAAAAAATATACTGATGAAACTGAATTCAACAACACTTTAAAAGAATTATATACCATGATCAAGTGAAATTTATCCCTGGAATGCAAGGATGGTTCAACATATGCAAAAAAAAAAAAAAAAAAACTGTAATAATCAATGTAATATATTACATTAATAGAATGAAAGCTAAGACCCATGAAATTCTCCCAGCAAGAATACTGGAATGGGTTGTGATGCCCTCCTCCAGGGGACCCTATCAACTCAGGGACTGAACCCTTGTCTCTTGAATTGCAGGCAGATTTTTTACCACTGAGCCACCAGGGAAGCTCCAAATCAATAGCAGTAGTTAATCTATAATCTGATGTAAAAATAGGAAGAGAACCTGAATAAGCATTTTTCTAAAAGAGACATGCAAATGGCTAATACATGAAAAGATGTTCAACATTCTAATCATCAGTGAAATGCACATCACAACCACAATGAAATATAATTTCACACCTATTGCAGTGCTTACAGTGTTAAAAAAAGAAGAAAAAAATTACTGCTGAGGATGTAAAGGAAAATGAATCATTTTACACCATTGATGGGAATGTAAATTGTTCTGGTTACTATGAAAAATAGTATGCAGATTCCTATGAATTAAAAGTGAAATTAATGTATGGCCCATGATTCTACTTATGGGTATATATCTGAAGGAAAAAAACTCATTACATCAATAAGACATCTGCACCCTCATGTTCATTGCAGGATTATTCATAGTAGCCAAGACACAGAAATAACCTAAAGACCCATTGACTGATGAATAACCAACATATTATATGGATAGTTATAAATGAAATACATATTTAGTTACAGTTACAGTGGTAACATACACATTGCAAAAGGAAAATGTATGCTTGATATGTTGCCAATAATTTAATAAAATATTATATTCATGTCATTGTATTTTGCTGCATATATTTTTATAGTATTTTAGTCAATGAGAATGGAGAAGGCAATAGCACCCCACTCCAGTACTCTTGCCTGGAAAATCCCATGGATGGAGGCGCCTGTAGGCTGCAGTCCATGGGGTCGCAAAGAGTCAGACACGACTGAATGACTTCACTTTCACTTTTCACTTTCATGCATTGGAAAAGAAAATGGCAACCCACTCCAGTGTTCTTGCCTGGAGAATCCCAGGGACGGGGAGCCTGGTGGGTTGCCGTCTATGGGGTCACACAGTGTCAAACAGGACTGAAGTGCTTAGCAGCAGCAGCAGCAGCAGTCAAGGAGAAAATGGGAAACACTGATATGGCCTGTTGAATACCAAAGATACTCTTCTTTAGTTTAGGCTCATTTGATTTGACTGACCTGGTAACCTTGCAATCTGGTACATCTATTGGCTTGTTGGTTATAATACTAGAGTCATTAACAATTGATTCACAGTGTGTGAGGTATGGATCAGTGATCTAGCACAGTTCGGTATTTGGGACCATATTTTGGGACCATGTGACCTAAGATAGATCTTTTTGCTGTGTCTATAAGTAATCCTGTGTGTATTTTGAGTCACTTCAGTCATATCTGGCTGTTTGCAACCCAATGGACTGTAGCCTGCTAGGCTCCTCTGTCCCTGGGATTCTCCAAGCAAGAATACTGGAATAGGTTGCCTTGCCCTCCTTCAGGAGATCTTCCCAACCCAGGGATCGAATTTGCATCCCCAGGGTCTCCTGCATTTCAGGCCAATTCTTTACCACTGAACCATCAGGCAAGCCCCCATGAGCAATCCTATGAGCTACTAAAGGCATGAAGAGGAAAGAATTTTAATTTACTGTTATGAAGTATTTAAAATACAATTATTAGTAGGCAACTATTTTATATTATTTTAAAATGGGTGCACATACAGATTATCAATATAAACTTTCAGCCTACTTAGTCTGGGATAACGAGATACAATTTTAATTTACTAATATA
Source organism: Cephalophus harveyi (assembly GCA_006410635.1). Taxonomy (NCBI): domain Eukaryota; kingdom Metazoa; phylum Chordata; class Mammalia; order Artiodactyla; family Bovidae; genus Cephalophus; species Cephalophus harveyi. The sequence continues at coordinate 387,692 of SJYT01025601.1, read as the reverse complement.
TACAAATTATAGATGATTATATCTTACACTGTCTCAATTTTCTGTTTTCAGTTTAGTGGATGAATTTAATGTATACAGGAAACTCTTATCTATTGTGCTTTTTAAAGTACACATGTAAATCAGAAATTTGCCTTGTGAGCTTGGAAACTTGCTTATAATAGATGAGAATACAGAAACACAAATCAGTTGATTTGATTCCAGAATCATATTGAATCATACTGGAACTGCACTGCAGGGAGGCTGAGCCAAATTGGACATGTTCAAGAGGAAAACATCTTGTTTAGAATCCTTGGACTTGTTTGGGTGAAGCCTGCTGGGAGTAGGTAGATGTAATTGAAAAAGAGAGATTAAGGTGCATTTTTTTTCCCATGAGCTCTTTTGGCATGCAGAAGGAAATAGACCTATATCTTGGGAAATGGAGTTACCTGCTGGTCTGGGAATAAAAAGGATGTTGCTGTGGAGAGACATATTTGTCAATTATCTCCAGGAGAGTTTAAAAATCAAGTAGACATGAATTCATGTTTTTTGTTGTTGTTGTTGTTGTTGCTAACATTAATAATGGCATCTTTCCTTTTTTTTTTTTTCTTTTTTTTAACACTGATTTGGGGATTTTATTGTTGTTTTCCTGCTTTCACTAGCAGCTCTCTTTTAACTCTCTAGAATTTTTTCTGTAATCTAAGCCATTCTTCCTCTTTCAGAAATATATTCTATCATTATTTCCATACTAGTTTTCAATGTGTTACAATCTTATTGTGTGATTTTTCAAATTAAAGTATTCCAACTATTCATGGTTCAGTAGAAGAGATGGCTCATATCTGAAGCATTCATCAACATAAGAATATAAATAGTCATACTGGGCTGTAAATTTTCAAGATGGAAAATAAAAGCATCATTTACATAAAACTGGTAAATACTGATGTTGAATTCTAAAGGTTCAGTCAGTTCAGTTCAGTCACTCAGTCATGTCTGACTCTTTGCAATGCCATGAATTGCAGCACGCCAGGCCCCCCTGCCCATCACCAACTCCCAGAGTTCACTTAAACTCACATCCATTGAGTCGGTGATGCCATCCAGTGATCTTATCCTCTGTTGTCCCCTTTTCCTCCTGCCCCCAATCCCTCCCAGCATCACAGTTTTTTCCAATGAGTCAACTCTTCTCATGAGGTGGTCAAAGTACTGGAGTTTCAGCTTTAGCATCATTCCTTCCAAAAAACACCCAGGGCTGATCTTTAGAATGGACTGGTTGGATCTCCTTGCAGTCCAAGGGACTCTCAAGATTCTTCTCCAACAAAACAGTTCAAAAGCATCAGTTCTTCAGTGCTCAGCTTTCTTCACAGTCCAACTCTCACATCCATACATGGCCAATGGAAGAACCACAGCCTTGACTAGATGGACCTTTGTTGGCAAAGTAATGTCTCTGCTTTTGAATATGCTATCTAGGTTGATCATAACTTTTCTTCCAAGGAGTCAGTGTCTTTTAATTTCATGGCTGCATTCACCATCTGCAGTGATTTGGAGCCCCCAAAAATAAAGTCTGACATTGTTTCCACTGTTTCCATATCTATTTCCCATGAAGTGATGGGACCAGATGCCATGATCTTTGTTTTCTGAATGTTGAGCTTTAAGCCAATTTTTTCACTCTTCTCTTTCACTTTCATCAAGACACTTTTTAGTTAATGCCCATCAAAATATATCTAAACTGTCTCAGCTTTATTAGTTTGAATTTTTCAAACATGAGAAACTAACGTCTTTCTTTCTTTCTTTTTGGCCACACTGCATGACTTTTAGGATCCCAGTTCCTTGACCATAGATTAAACCCTGGGCCTTGGCAGTGAAAGCCAAAACTCCTAACCACTAGGCTGCCAAAGAACTCTCAATTATTTTTAATCATTTTATTTTTAACTTATAAAACTCTAGAAAAGGTGAGTTCTATGCATTCTCGCCACTATCTCCATCACATCATCCAATCTGTGAAATGACTTATGCATTAACTGTATTCAAAACTAGTGCATATAAGATTCTAGTACAACCAGTTTAGTGATTATGATGTTTCTTGATAGGTGGTGTTGCTATTGCCAAACTTCTTGATCAGCAAGTGTACTGAAACTAGAGGTGGGTGTGAAGGGGAGAGGGGAATAATTAATTGCAGGCACAAAGGACTGGTACTAAAGCTGGGATATAGTTAGAGACTTAAATATTTTCTCAGAAAACATAAATAACCTTAAATGAAGTTATCAGTAAAATAATTAATGAAAACAAATTGATTAGGCTGTAAACTCAGAAAGATAACAAGGAGAATAAAGAATGAACATAAGAAGAAAAGAAACAAAATTAGAAATTAATGAAATAAACATAAATCACTAGTAAAGAAATTTTAAAGTTAAAAAATTAAGTCATAACATATGAAATGGGTAAATTGAATTAAGAAAAGGGGAAAAAAGAATGCATACTATCAGATATGTTAATAGAAAAATAACCACAGATACATAAGAAAAAACAAACAAACAAAAAACAAGACCTAGGGCTGGGACTAACTGTGGCTCAGATTTTTAGCTTCTTATTGCAAATCACAGGCTTAAAATGTAGAAAGTAAAACAAACAAACAAAAAGACTAGGTCATTGTGGTGTGACCTAAATCAAATCCCTTAAGAGTATATAGTGGAGGTGACAAACAGCTGTAAGGAGTTAGATCTGGTAGGTAGAGTGCCCCAAAGAACTTTGGTCAGAGATTCACACCATTGTACAGGAAAAGCTGACTAAAACCATCCAAAGAAAAATCATTTTTCATGTTAGGAAGGTAATGCTCAAAATCCTTCAAGCTAGGCTTCAGTGGTATGTGAGCCAAGAAATTCCAGAAAAGCTGGATTTACAAAAGTCAGAGGAACCAAAAATCAAATTGCCAACATTCATTGGATGATAGAGAAAGCAAGAGAATGCCAGATTTTTTTTTTTTTACTACTTTTCCTTCATTGACCACTAAAACATCTGACTGTGTGGATGACAACAAAATTCTTCAAGAGATGAAAATACCAGACCATCTTGTCTCCTGAGAAACCTATGCAGGTCAAGAAACAATGATAAGAACCAGTCATGGAACAACTGACTGGCTCCAAATTAGGAAAGAAGTATAACAAGACTGTATATTGTCACCCTGCTTATTTAAATAACATGCAGAATACATCATGTGAAATGCCAGGCTGGATGAATCACAAGCTGGAATCCAGATTGCTGAAGAAATATAAAAAAACTCAGAAATGTGGATGATACCACTCTAATGGCAGAGAGTGAAGAGGGACTAAAGAGTCTCTTGATGAGGGTGAAAGAGGAGAGTGAAAAAGCTGGCTTAAATCCTAATATTTGGAAAACTAAGATCATCCCAACTGCTCCCATCACTTCACAGCAAATAGAAGGGGAAAAAGTGGAAACAGTGGCAGTTTCTTTTTTTGGGCTCAAAAATCACTTTGGAAGATGACTGTAGATATGAAATTAAAAGATGGTGGCTCCTTGGGGGAAAAGCTATGACAAACCTAAACAGCATAGCCCTTTAACAGAGACATCACTTTACCAACAAGGTCCATTTAGTCAAAGGTATGGTTTTTCCAGTAGTCATGTATGAATGTGAAAATTGGACCATAAAGAAGGCTGGGTACTGAAGAATTAAGGCTTTCAAATGATGGTGCTGGAGAAGACTCTTGAGAGTCCCTTGGACTACTATTAGATCCAACCAGTCAATCCTAAAGGAAATCAACCTTGCATATTCATTGGAAGGTCTGGTGCTGAAGTTCTAATACTTAGGCCCCTGATTCAATGATTCAACTCATTGGAAAAGGCCATGATGCTGGGAAAGATGGAAGGCAAAAGGAGAAGTGGGGAGCAGAGGATGATATGATTAGATAGCATCACTGACTCAATGGACATGAACCTGAGCAATATTCCGGAAACAGTGAAGGACAGGGAAGTCTGAAGTACTGTAGTTCATGGGATCGCAAAGATTCGGACATGTTTTAGCAACCAAACAACAACAATATAAGAAAATATATGTTCAATATGGAAAATATTTTAATCAATTCTACACAAAAATTTAAAATTCTCAGGAAAATTGCATGATTTTGAAATGAAATATAATTGCTCCAATTAGTGCACAAGATATCTTTGCTCAATAATCTATTGGTATGCATAATCTAAAAATTCCTTAAATCAATATGAAGGAAAGAAGGACAGAGTTAGGCAATAAAGGAGCCACTTCTCCTCCAAAACAAAGCAAAACTGATCTTGATATATATTCATTCCTGATTGTTAACATAAAAGTCAAAAAGTGTAAGCTTTAAATCACTGATGGACCACCAGGGAAGCCCATGAATACTGGAGTGGGTAGCCTATCCCTTCTCCAGCATATCTTCAAGACTCAGGAATTGAACCAGGGTCTCCTGCATTGCAGACAGATTCTTTACCAGCTGAATTTTAAAACAGCTTTTTCCACTTTTTCTTATTTGAAGACTTACTATAATAGTAAATAGGACAAAGTATTCTTAAAGTAAGAATACATACATTATCAGTGGAACAGAATATAGAGTCAAGCTATCAATTTACCTTGTACATATGAGTTCAGACCCATATATGCATGGTCAATTGATTTTCAATTAAAGTGCCAAGGTGTTTCACTAAGGAAAAGCATATTTACAACAAATAATGCAGGAATATATATATATATATACATATAAATATATATATATATGCTGGAGAAGGAAATGGCAACCCACTCCAGTGTTCTTGCCTGGAGAATCCCAGGGACGGGGGAGCCTGGTGGGCTGCCGTCTATGGGGTCGCACAGAGTCGGACACGACTGAAGTGACTTAGCAGCAGCAGCAGCATATATATATATGCACACACACACACACATAAACACACAAACACATTTTTGTTGTTGTTCAGTAACTAAATCATGCCTGATTCTTTGCAACTCCATGGACTGCAGCATGTCAGGCTTCCCTATCCTTCATTATCTCCTGGACTATGCTCAGTTTCATGTCCATTGAGTCAGTGATGCCATCCAACCATCGTAACCTCTGTCAACCCCTTCTCCTCTTGCCGTCAATCTTTTCCAGCATCAAGTTTTTTTCCAATAAGTTAGCTTTTTGCATCAGGTGGCCAAAGTATTGTAGCTTCAGCTTCAACATCTGTTCTTCCAATGAATATTCAGGACTGATTTCCCTTAGGATTGACTGATTCGATCTCCTTGCAGTCCAAGGGACTCTTAAGAGTCTTCTCCAGCTTTTTCCACTCTCCTCTTTTAGCATCATCAAGAAGCTCTTTTGTTCCTCTTTGCTTTCTGCCATTATGGTAGTGTCATCTGCATATCTGAGGTTATTGATATTTCTCCCAGGAATCTTGATTTCAGTTATGCTTCCTCCAGCCTGGCATTTCACATGATGTATTCTTCATATAAGTTTAATAAGCAGGGTGACAGTATACAGCCTTGATGTACTCCTTTCACAATTTGGAACCAGTCCATTTTTCCATATCTGGTTCTAACTGTTATTTCTTGACATGCACACAGGATTCTCAGGAGGCAGGTAAGGTGATCTGGTATTCCTATTTCTTTAAGAATTTTTCACAGTTTGTTGTGATCTACAGAGTCAAAGGCTTTAGTATAATTCATGAAGCAGAAGTAGATGTTTTTCTAGAATTCTCCTGCTGTATCTATGTATTTATCTACATCTATATCTTTATGTGTGTGTATGAAAAATAAGAATCTCAAACTTTATCTGGCAGCATAAAAGAAAAACTAACTCAGATAATGAATCTAAATGTAAAAATTAATATTATAAATCTTGCAGGGGAAAAGAAAAAAATAAGAAAATGTTTACTGGACAAACTAACACAACATTGTAAAACATCCATATTTCAATATATGTTTTTTAAAGGAGAAGAAAATGTTTATGTCCCTGTGGAGAGCAGATATATCTTCTATAGAGCCCAGATAGAACTAATCATAAAAGACAAATATAATAAACTAATCTTTACTCAAGTTGAAAAACACTATTATGAAATAAAAAGGCAAATCACAGACTGGGAAAAAAAAATATGTGCCATATATATGGCACATAGCTAATACCCAGAAATCATTTAAAAATTTTTTAACTCCCAAACAATTACACAGGCTCAATTTTTGAAATGAGTAAAAGAATTAAAAGGACATATCAGATATAAAAATATACAAATGCCAAAAGCACATGAAAAAAAAAACCCAAAAACATTAGCTTGAAGGAAATATAAATCCATAGAGAGCTATTCCTACATACTCATTAGAATGACAAAATTAATACACAACACACACACAAATGACATATAATGTTAGTGAGAATATACAGCAACTAAAATTTATGAATTGCTGGTTAAAATTTAAAACGTTTCAGTTTTTTGAAAAAGTTATTATTTTTTTAATTTTAAGCATTTGATTTCACAAAATAAAGCAATTATACTGTTAAGTAGAAGATAAATGAAAATATGTTCACATAAATGTTTGCATATGATTAAAGAAGCTTTATTCATGATAGCTCCAAATTGAAAACAATCCTAACAATGGCCATCAATAGATGAATGAATAAATAAATTGTGATATGCAATGACACATCACTTGGAAATAAAAAGAAACTACTAGCTACTCTTGCCTGGAACATCCCATGGACGGAGGAGCCTGGTAGGCTGCAGTCCATGGAGTCGTCAAGAGTCGGACACGACTGAGTGACTTCACTTTCACTTTTCACTTTCATGCATTGGAGAAGGAAATGGCAACCCACTCCAGTGTTCTTGCCTGGAGAATCCCAGGGACGGGGAAGTCTGGTGGGCTGCCGTCTATGGGGTCGCACAGAGTCGGACACGACTGAAGCGACTTAGCAGCAGCAGATAAGCACAAGATCCATCTAAAAACATGTTCAAGAATCCAGACACAAAAAGCACAAAATGTATCATTTCATTTATGTGAAGCTCTAGAAAAGACAAATTTAATCTATATGGATAGAAATCAAAGCAGCAATTGCCTGGGGCTAGTATTGGATGGTGAATGACTGGGAAGGGACTTAAAGATAATTTTGGGTGATGAAATATTTCATCATGTGGCAGTGATTACCACCACATTTGGTGAAACGTATTGAACTGTACAATTAAACATATTATATTTTATGTAATAAAATATAAATAAATTAAAAAAATTAACAGGACTCTTTTCATGAACTAATCAGAAGGATTTTATGCAGATATGAATATAATGTTAATGTAGTTAGAAAAGCAATTGAAACTGAAAAACTGAAGAAATGAGAAGTAGCTAATAGTATGAAATAGAACATATTTCATATATGCAATTATTTAAAACAGCTTTGAAACAATATATGAGTGGACCTAGTAGATGCTGAAGAGATGAAGAAGAGATGGAAAGAATACACAGAACTGTACAAAAAAGGTCTTAATGAACCATATTTCTACCATGGTGTGGTCAGTCACCTAGAGACAGACATTCTGGAGTGCGAAGTCAAATGGGCCTTAGGAAGCACTGCTGTTAATAAAGCTAGTGAATGTGATGGAATTCCAGTAGAAGTATATTCAGAACTCTAAAGGATGTTGCCATCAAAGTCGTGAATTCAATATGGCAGCACTGGAAGATCCAGCAGTGGCCACAGGACTGGAAAAGGTCAATCCTCATCCCAATTCCTAAGAAGGGTAGTAGAAAAGAATGTGTTAACCATTAAACAATCGCACTCATCTCTCATGCTAGATTTTAAGGGCATGCTTAAAATCTTGCATGTTAGACTTTAGCATTATATGAAACAAGAAATCCCAGATGTCCAAGCTGGATTTAGAAAAGGAAGAGGAACCAGAGATCAAACTGCCAACATTTGCTGGATCACAAGGGAATTCCAGAAAAACATCTACCTCTGTTTCGTTGACTACACTAAAGCCTTTGAATGTGTGCATCATAACAAACTGTGGAAAGCTCTTAAAGAAATGGGCATGCCAGACCATTTTGCCTGTCTCCTGAGAAACCTGTATGAATGGAATCACGATAGGTGGGAGAAACATCGATAACCTCAGACATGTGGATGAAAGCACTCTAATGGCAGAAAGTGAAGAGGAACTAAAGAGTCTCTTGATGAGGGTGAAGGAGGAGACTGAAAGAACCAGCTTAAATCTAAACATTAAAAAAAAAAACAAACAAACAAACGCTAAGATCATGATATCTGGCCCCTTTACTTCATGGCAAATAGAAGGGGGAAAGGTGGAAGTAGTGACAGATTTCCTCTTCTGGGGCTCTAAAATCACTGTGGGTGATGACTGCAGCCATGAAATCAGAAGTCAATTGCTTCTTGGTACGAAAGCTATGACACACCTAGACAATGTGCTGAAAAGCAGAGACATTACTCTGCTGATAAAGTTCCATATTGTCAAGGCTATGCTCTTCCCTGTGGTCACATATGATTGTGAGAGCTGGACTGTACATTAGGCAGAGCACCAAAGAATTGATTCCTTCAAACTGGGGTGCTGGAGAAGACTCCTGAAAGTCCCTTGGACAGCATGGAGATCAAACTAGTCAGTCTTCAGGGAAATCAACCTTGAATACATATTAGAAGGACTGATGCTGAAGCTCCAGTATTTTAGTCATCTGATATGAGAGTTGGACTGTAAAGAAGGCTGAGCACCAAAGAATTGATGCTTTTGAACTGTGGTGTTGGAGAAGACTCTTGAAAGTCCCTTGGCTTGCAAGGAGATCCAACCAGTCCATTCTGAAGGAGATCAACCCTGGGATTTCTTTGCAAGCAATGATGCTAAAGCTGAAACTGCAGTACTTTGGCCACCTCATGTGAAGAGTTGACTCATTGGAAAAGACTTTGACGCTGGGAGGGATTGGGGGCAGGAGAAGAAGGGGACGACTGAGGATGAGATGGCTGGATGGCATCACGGACTCGATGGATGTGAGTCTGAGTGAACTCCGAGAGATGGTAATGAACAGGGAGGCCTGGCGTGCTGCGATTCATGGGGTAGCAAAGAGTCGGACACGACTGAGTGACTGAACTGAACTGTACTGATGTCAACAGCTGACTAATTGGAAAAGTCCCTGTTGCTGGAAAGATTGAAGGCAGAAGGAGAAGAGGGGAGATGGCTGGATGGCATCACTGATGCAATAAAAATGAACTTGGGCAAACTTTGGGAGATAGTGAAAGACAAGAAAGCCTGGTGTGCTGTAGTCCATGGGGTCACAAAGAATTGGACATGACTGGGCGACTGAACAACAACAATGAATGGGTTAAAATAGACACATAGTGCTTTAACCAGTGTTTTTATAATTAATTGAATGAGCACGAAATCTTACAAATAATACTGTCTAGGTGGGAGTTCTGAATTAGGTTTTGAATTTCCTTAGTTTGTTAAAGGTAGAGCAAATTTGAAACATGTCTAATATGCCACAAGAGCTTCTATAACCAAGGGATATATTCTGATTAGATGTGCCCTCTCTGAAAAACAATTGCATATAGATTAGGGATTATCTGCACCATAGTCAAGTTGCATATTTTAAAAATTAACTGTCTGATATACTGATTGATTCAGTTCTTACTTTTGTCTATTTATTTAAACATTTTATTTAGTCTGAGTATAATGTGACCAGAAATATTTCATAAAACAAGTGGAATTCAGATACCCTAATTTTCGTTTAGTAATGTTCACTTGTCTTTTTGTATGTAGATATAATCTGCTTTAACATTGACAATAGTATATAAAACTTGAAGAGGTCAGAAATATTTCAAATCATGCAAACTTTAAGAAAAATGTATGCTAAAAAATTGTGGGAGGAAGGAAGTGGGAAAGGTGGATGGTAAAAGAAGATTAAACTTCAAGGATGAAAACAAATTGTCCTAAAATTCCTGTACTGTTTATATAAGAAATCAGAATGAATCCTTGCGGTGCTGGTTTTTATAACTTAACAAAAGTCATGGTGACGGGAGCTAAAATGAACATCATAGAAAGTGATAGTGACTTTAGAGGTTCAGGCAAACCCCTGAGGTCTCCAGTCTGGCATTATCTCTGGTCTTTGAATTTACCAGGCACAGCACATCTTTGCACTTGATAACTCTGCTACCTGGAAAGCTCGTCTCGTAGGTTTACCTTCTCCTTTTTTTCCCCACCTTCCCTCCAATATTCACATACTCCATAACGCCTTCCCTGGTCATTTTGTGTAAAGCTGTAACTTACCTGTGATAACCCTCATCCCACTCCCCCCATGCAACACTTCCTGTTGGGTATTTCTGCTTTAGTTTCTCCTCAGCACTTCACGTGGTCTGGCATAATTAGGTATACATAGGTAGATTTTTAGATAGATAGACAGCAGGTCAATATATATATATATTTTTTTCTGCAGTTTATTCTCCTGTTCAGAATAGCCTCATGGGGGCAGTGACTGAGGTGCATTTTGTCACTGATTTATTCCTAGCACCTATGATGGTGTGTGACATACAATGGTGCTAAATAAACATCCATTGCATGATTGATCAACCAAATGAAGGAATTAGTGATTGACTTAAGATTGAAAATTTTGAATAAGGCTTGAAGTTTAAAACTGGTACACGGAAAGAAAATATAAATGACAGTTTCATGGACTACTCTAGTCAGAGAATCTTTCCCTAACATTTTTAAAGTAATAAATTTAGGGTTAATAAAGAGATTTTATTATACACTGGAACAGGATCCATGTGAAAATACCTTAATGAAATTTTAGATAAATCAGTGAGGACAATGCATAATGAGATTTAATAGAAATGGGTATTTTTCATAGATAAAGCTAATCTCTGAATTGTCACTATGATAGATAGTCCTGCAACTATAAAGCAACATCTGATGCTACTTACGGTAGCCGATTCTTGGGCTAAATGAAGCATGATGCCCTACTGTGACAAATCCAATTAATCTATTTATTCAACAAAATTTGTTGAATATTTTTAATAAATAGCATACCTAAGCAACAATGGGGATTATTTTGGCATTCTTTTGCATGAGGTGGTTCTGAAGAGACTTGCATAATTTGAGTTCCAGAATTTCACTTTGGTACCTAATTTTGTCCCCCTCAAAGTATTGTAAATGTCTAACTGGTTATAGCTTCAGTGTTTGTGCAAAGAAAGTCAATACAAATAATTTAAATTGTAATTGACTTAACCAACCCACAATCATAAGTAAGATAACATGAATGGAATTTTTTTTTCCTCCTCTTGATGCTGAGTCATTCTCATATGCTATTTCTGACTCCAGTTGCCCCACTCTACACAGAGGTTTGTGTTTGAAAAGTAACTGCCTCATGGTTTTCATGATGTTATTGTGAGATCTCTGCTAGTATGCCATTATGCAAAGCTCAAAAATGAAATAAAATTTTTCAGTAGCTGTGCAGAGCTTTAAATACTATCCTTATTTTTAATTCCTTGCAAGGAATCTTTGTGATTAAAAAGAAGAAGAAGAAAACATGAGTAAGTTATAAATAACCCAGAAAATACTTTTTGTTTTTTAAATCTTGTGAAATTATAGAAAACACATCTATTCTAGCAGAATTTTGTTTTTGCAGGATAAATATTTTCTTAAATACAGTCCCTGGCACAGGTGAAGTCATTTCTTCTTTAGCATTTGCTTATTTTTATACAAAATCTATCCTTTAATTTCAATTTTTTTTCTCATATATGACATGGAAGGTAGAAATTATGTGTGTTCTGTGCTTATAACAGCTCTGACTGTTTGGGAACCTAATGACTATAGCCCACCAGATTCATTTGTCCATGGGATTCTCCAGGCTAGAATACTGGAGTGGGTTCCCATGCTCTCCTCCAGAGGATCTTCTTGACCCAGGTATCAAATCCACATCTCCTCTGTTGCAGATGGATTCTTTACCCACTGAGCCACCTGGGAAGCCTAGAAATTATGCTAGAAGCTAAAAAAAAAGAGAGAGAGAGAGAAATGTATGAATGAAACGTATTTTTATCCCATCAAATAGCATGGATTTTATATAAAACAGGAAGGAACTGAGGCCATCCAAAGAGACCTGTGGGAAAAATTTCTTTGTAAGAAATGTAAAGTATACTGTAAAAATTTATTAAAAAAAAAATAACCTTTTCTGTTACCAATAAAAACCCTTTGCCCTGAAAGCAACATTGGCTGTTTAATGAAAAGAAGGTGATTTTTTTAATGTACATAAATATGGAGAAAAATATAAGACACCCTCTGATAACTAATAGGTTAAAAGCAAACATCCACTTTGAATTTTTTCCTAAAGAATGTAACATTGTAAACTCTGCTCCATCCATTTCTGGTAGAGAAGCCTCTCTAAATACTGGTATGAATTATTGTTTGTTTGTTAAGTATATATTTATAGTTAACAATGTAATCTATTGCTTTCATATTTTTAATGTACAATTGACATCATTCTGTACAACACCTTCTACAACTTTTTTATTAATATTATGTTTTTTAAATTAATCAATTCATATCTGTAGTTCTATCATTTATATGTATATCAGATAGTCCATTGCAAGAACATGTCACAATTTAATCCTTCTCCAGTTTATAGACATTTAGATAGTTTCAGCTTTTCTCTGTGCTGCAGTAATCACTCACATACATTCTTCCCCATGTACTGGGGTAGGCTTTCTCTGGAGTGTACACTTGTGAGAGGAATTGTTTGGTCTTAGAGAATGAAACCTTAAAATTTATTATAAGTTAACTACCTGCCCTGTGAGTTGCATCAATTTATATCACTAAAAGAGTCCCTTTTGCTGTAGTCAAAACTTCTCATAGACTTTTGTACTGTATTGTGAGGGACATTTGAAATTTGTGATGAAATTTTTGATTGTTCTAATTATTGGAAAGTGCTACTGGTGTTAAGGTGGTGGGGTTCAGGAATATGAGATGACTGATGCCAAAGCTGAAGCTCCAGTACTTTGGCCACCTGATGCAAAGAGCTGACTCATTGGAAAAGACCTTGATGCTGGAAAAAATGGAAGAGAGAAGAAGAGGATGATAGGGAACTAGAAGTTTGGATGGCATCAGCAACTTAATGGACATGAGGTTGAGCAAACTCCAGGAGATGGTGAAGGACAGGGAAGCCTGCAGTGCTGCAGTCCCTGGGGTTGCAAAGGGTGAGACATGACTGAGAGGCTGAACAACAACCCTGGATATGACAGTCCCTCATGAGAAAATTCATTTTGCTCCTCAAAAAAATTTTGAAAGCATAACTGAACATTCATAGAAATAAGGGAAAACTCAAACTTGTGTGTAATTATCCAGGCTATCACATATCTTAGCTTCCATGTGAATCCAGAAAAAATTTTAGTTTAACCTATGCTGAATTTTCAGTGACTAGGATCATTGTGTAAACTGTAGAGATAATTATTTTTTTGCGTATGTGTGGGAAGGTATAGATATGCACAAAAGTCACTACTTTAAAGCAACATATCACTAATGACAAAAATGCCCATGGTAATTAAATTATTCAGCAAATATAGCAGGATTGGTGTGGATTCAATGCTGTCCATTTCACAGTGATACGGATGCAAATTCCTGACTGATATGATGATGCCTGTCGGAGCATTTATGTATGAAATTATGCAATCATATTACAAATCACTTTCCTTTATTATTTCTTTCATATTTTAACTGTGAGATATAATAGTTTGATATTATATTATTGGGTTTTTTAAAGTATAGGTAGGTAATATTGAGCTTCCCAGGTGGCACTATTGGTAAAGAACCCACCTACCAATATGGAAGATCCCTGAATTGGGAGGATCCCCTGGAGGAGACCATGGCAACCCACTCCAGTATTCCTGCCTGGAGAATCCAATTGACAGAGGAGCCTGGTAGGTTATGGTCCATGGGGTCACAATAAGTCATGCACAACTGAAGTAACTTAGCACACTCACACACACACACACACAAACACACTCATAGGCAATATTACCTATGAGTCCTTTATTTGGCTATCAAAGGGAATGTTATGTCCAGTACATGGTATTGACAAGACATTTTAACTTTTGGTAATTAGATGCAGGTGAAGTATTTTATTTTTATTTTCTCAATAATACTTAAGCTGCACTTATTTCATGTCTTTAATGAACTCTTTTTTTTCGCTTTTACATATTGTGCTCATAGACTTTTTTTTTTTTCTTTCACTTTACAATATTGTATTGGTTTTGCCATACCTCAACATGAGTCGGTCACGGGTGTACATGTGTTCCCCATCCTGAACTCCCCTCCCACCTCCCTCCCCACACCATCCCTCTGGATCATCTCAGTGCACCAGCCCCAAGCATCCTGTATCATGCATCAAACCTGGACTGGCAATTCACTTCTTATATGATACTATACATGTTTCAATGCCGTTCTCCCAAATCATCCCACCCTCTCCCTCTCCCAAAGAGTCCAAAAGACTGTTCTATACATCTGTGTCTCTTTTGCTGTCTCACATACAGGGTTATCGCTACCATCTTTCTAAATTCCATATATATGCATTAGTGTACTGTATTGGTGTTATTCTTTCTGGCTTACTTCACTCTGTATGATAGGCTCCAGTTTCATTCACCTCATTAGAACTGATTCAAATGTATTCTTTTTAATGGCTGAGTAATACTCCATTGTGTATATGTACCACAGCTTTCTTATCCATTCATCTGCTGATGGCCATCTAGGTTGTTTCCATGTCCTGGCTATTATAAACAGTGCTGCAATGAACATTGGGGTACATGTGTCTCTTTCAATTCTGGTTTCCTCGGTGTGTATGCCCAGCAGTGGGATTGCTGGGTCATAAGGCAGTTCTATTTGCAGTTTTTTAAGGAATCTCCACACTGTTCTCCATAGTGGCTGTACTAGTTTGCATTCCCACCAACAGTGTAAGAGGGTTCCCTTTTCTCCACACCCTCTCCAGCATTTATTGCTTGTAGACTTTTGGATCGCAGCCATTCTGACTGGTGTGAAATGGTACCTCATTGTGGTCTTGATTTGCATTTCTCTGATAATGAGTGATGTTGAGCATCTTTTCATGTGTTTGTTAGCCATCCGTATGTCTTCTTTGGAGAAATGTCTGTTTAGTTCTTTGGCCCATTTTTTGATTGGGTCGTTTATTTTTCTGGAATTGAGCTGCATGAGTTGCTTGTATATTTTTGAGATTAGTTGTTTGTCAGTTGCTTCATTTGCTATTGTTTTCTCCCATTCAGAAGGCTGTCTTTTTACCTTGCTTATAGTTTCCTTTGTTGTGCAGAAGCTTTTAATTTTAATTAGATCCCATTTGTTTATTTTTGCTTTTATTTCCAGTATTCTGGGAGGTGGATCATAGAGGATCCTGCTGTGATTTATGTCGGAAAGTGTTTTGCCTATGTTCTCCTCTAGGAGTTTTATAGTTTCTGGTCTTACGTTTAGATCTTTAATCCATTTTGAGTTTATTTTTGTGTGTGGTGTTAGAAAGTGATCTAGTTTCATTCTTCTACAAGTGGTTGACCAGTTTTCCCAGCACCACTTGTTAAAGAGATTGTCTTTACTCCATTGTATATTCTTGCCTCCTTTGTCGAAGATAAGGTGTCCATAGGTGTGTGGATTTATCTCTGGGCTTTCTATTTTGTTCCATTGATCTATATTTCTGTCTTTGTGCCAGTACCATACTGTCTTGATGACTGTGGCTTTGTAGTAGAGCCTGAAGTCAGGCAGGTTGATTCCTCCAGTTCCATTCTTCTTTCTCAAGATTGCTTTGGCTATTCGAGGTTTTTTGTATTTCCATACAAATCTTGAAATTATTTGTTCTAGTTCTGTGAAAAATACCGCTGGTAGCTTGATAGGGATTGCATTGAATCTGTAGATTGCTTTGGGTAGTATACTCATTTTCACTATATTGATTCTTCCGATCCATGAACACGGTATATTTCTCCATCTATTAGTGTCCTCTTTGATTTCTTTCATCAGTGTTTTATAGTTTTCCATATATAGGTCTTTAGTTTCTTTAGGTAGATATATTCCTAAGTATTTTATTCTTTTCGTTGCAATGGTGAATGGAATTGTTTCCTTAATTTCTTTTTCTACTTTCTCATTATTAGTGTATAGGAATGCAAGGGATTTCTGTGTGTTGATTTTATATCCTGCAACTTTACTATATTCATTGATTAGCTCTAGTAATTTTCTGGTGGAGTCTTTAGGATTTTCTATGTAGAGGATCATGTCATCTGCAAACAGTGAGAGTTTTACTTCTTCTTTTCCAATTTGGATTCCTTTTATTTCTTTTTCTGCCCTGATTGCTGTGGCCAAAACTTCCAGAACTATGTTGAATAGTAGCGGTGAAAGTGGGCACCCTTGTCTTGTTCCTGACTTTAGGGGAAATGCTTTCAGTTTTTCACCATTGAGGATAATGTTTGCTGTGGGTTTGTCATATATAGCTTTTATTATGTTGAGGTATGTTCCTTCTATTCCTACTTTCTGGAGAGTTTTTATCATAAATGGATGTTGAATTTTGTCAAAGGCCTTCTCTGCATCTATTGAGATAATCATATGGCTTTTATTTTTCAATTTGTTAATGTGGTGAATTACATTGATTGATTTGCGGATATTGAAGAATCCTTGCATCCCTGGGATAAAGCCCACTTGGTCATGGTGTATGATCTTTTTAATGTGTTGTTGGATTCTGATTGCTAGAATTTTGTTAAGGATTTTTGCATCTATGTTCATCAGTGATATTGGCCTGTAGTTTTCTTTTTTGGTGACATCTTTGTCAGGTTTTGGTATTAGGGTGATGGTGGCCTCATAGAATGAGTTTGGAAGTTTACCTTCCTCTGCAATTTTCTGGAAGAGTCTCAGTAGGATAGGTGTTAGCTCTTCTCGAAATTTTTGGTAGAATTCAGCTGTGAAGCCGTCTGGACCTGGGCTTTTGTTTGCTGGAAGATTTCTGATTACAGTTTCAATTTCCGTGCTTGTGATGGGTCTGTTAAGATTTTCTATTTCTTCCTGGTTCAGTTTTGGAAGTTTGTATTTTTCTAAAAATTTGTCCATTTCTTCCACGTTGTCCAATTTATTGGCATATAATTGCTGATAGTAGTCTCTTATGATCCTTTGTATTTCTGTGTTGTCTGTTGTAATCTCTCCATTTT
The DNA here is from genome assembly GCA_006410635.1 of Cephalophus harveyi. NCBI lineage: Eukaryota > Metazoa > Chordata > Mammalia > Artiodactyla > Bovidae > Cephalophus > Cephalophus harveyi. Next base: position 370,542 of record SJYT01025601.1, on the reverse strand, counting down.
CATTTCTAATTTTATTGATTTGATTTTTCTCTCTTTGTTTCTTGATGAGTCTGGCTAATGGTTTGTCAATTTTATTTATTTTTTCAAAGAACCAGCTTTTGGCTTTGTTGATTTTTGCTATAGTCTCTTTTGTTTCTTTTGCATTTATTTCTGCCCTAATTTTTAAGATTTCTTTCCTTCTATTAGCTCTGGGGTTCTCCATTTCTTCCTTTTCTAGTTGCTTTAGGTGTAGAGTTAGGTTATTTATTTGACTTTTTTCTTGCTTCTTGAGGTGTGCCTGTATTGCTATGAACTTTCCTCTTAGCACTGCTTTTATAGTGTCCCATAGGTTTTGGGTTGTTGTGTTTTCATTTTCATTCGTTTCTATACATATTTTGATTTCTTTTTTGATTTCTTCTGTGATTTGTTGGTTATTTAGAAGTGTGTTGTTCAGCCTCCATATGTTGGAATTTTTAATAGTTTTTCTCTTGTAATTGAGATCTAATCTTAATGCATTATGGTCAGAAAAGATGCTTGGAATGATTTCGATTTTTTTGAATTTATCAAGGTTAGATTTATGGCCCAGGATGTGATCTATCCTGGAGAAGGTTCCGTGAGCACTTGAGAAAAAGGTGAAATTCATTGTTTTGGGGTGAAATGTCCTATAGATATCAATTAGGTCTAATTGTTCTATTGTATTATTTAAAGTTTGGGTTTCTTTGTTAATTTTCTGTTTAGTTGATCTGTCCATAGATGTAAGTGGGGTATTAAAGTCTCCCACTATTATTGTGTTATTGTTAATATCTCCTTTCATACTTGTTAGCATTTGTCTTACATATTGCGGTGCTCCTATGTTGGGTGCATATATATTTATAATTGTTATGTCTTCTTCTTGGATTGATCCTTTGATCATTATGTAGTGGCCTTCTTTGTCTCTTTTCACAGCCTTTGTTTTAAAGTCTATTTTATCGGATATGAGTATGGCTACTCCTGCTTTCTTTTGGTCTCTATTTGCATGGAATATCTTTTTCCAGCCCTTCACTTTCAGTCTGTATGTGTCCCTTGTTTTGAGGTGGGTCTCTTGTAGGCAGCATATATAGGGGTCTTGTTTTTGTATCCATTCAGCCAGTCTTTGCCTTTTGGTTGGGGCATTCAACCCATTTACGTTTAAGGTAGTTATTGATAAGTATGATCCCGTTGCCATTCACTTTATTGTTTTGGGTTCGGGTTTATACGCCCTTTTTGTGTTTCCTGTCTAAAGAATATCCTTTAGCATTTGTTGGAGAGCTGGTTTGGTGGTGCTGAATTCTCTCAGTTTTTGCTTTTCTGTAAAGGTTTTTATTTCTCCTTCATATTTGAATGAGATCCTTGCTGGGTACAGTAATCTGGGCTGTAGGTTATTTTCTTTCATCACTTTAAGTATGTCTTGCCATTCCCTCCTGGCCTGAAGAGTTTCTGTTGAAAGATCTGCGGTTATCCTTATGGGAATCCCCTTGTGTGTTATTTGTTGTTTTTCCCTTGCTGCTTTTAATATTTGTTCTTTGTGTTTGGTCTTTGTTAATTTGATTAATATATGTCTTGGGGTGTTTCGCCTTGGGTTTATCCTGTTTGGAACTCTCTGGGTTTCTTGGACTTGGGTGATTATTTCCTTCCCCATTTTAGGGAAGTTTTCAACTATTATCTCCTCTAGTATTTTCTCATGGTCTTTCTTTTTGTCTTCCTCTTCTGGGATTCCTATTATTCGAATGTTGGAGCGTTTCATATTGTCCTGGAGGTCTCTGAGATTGTCCTCATTTCTTTTAATTCGTTTTTCTTTTTTCCTCTCTGATTCATTTATTTCTACCATTCTATCTTCTACTTCACTAATCCTATCTTCTGCCTCCATTATTCTACTATTTCTTCCCTCCAGAGTGTTTTTGATCTCATTTATTGCATTATTCATTATATACCGACTCTTTTTTATTTCTTCTAGGTCCTTGTTAAACCTTCCTTCCATCTTCTCAATCCTTGTCTCCAGGCTATTTATCTGTGATTCTGTTTTGATTTCATGATTTTGAATCATTTTCACTAACATTATTCATAATTCTTTCTCAGGTAGATTCCCTATCTCTTCCTCTTTTGTTTGGTTTGGTGGGCATTTATCCTGTTTCTTTACCTGCTGGGTATTCCTCTGTCTCTTCATCCTGTTTATATTGCTGTGTTTGGGGTGGCCTTTCTGTATTCTGGCAGTTTGTGGAATTCTCTTTGTTGTGGAGTTTCCTCACTTTGGGTGGGATTGTACTGGTGGTTTGTCAAGGTTTCTTGGTTAGGGAAGCTTGTGTCAGAGTTCTGGTGGGTGGAGCTGGATTTCTTCTCTCTGGAGTGCAATGAAGTGTCCAGTAATGAGTTGTGAGATGTCAATGGGTTTGGAGTGACTTTGGGCAGCCTGTATATTGAAGCTCAGGGCTGTGTTCCTGTGTTGCTTGAGAATTTGCATAGTATATCTTGCTCTGGAACTGGTTGGCCCTTGGGTGGTGCTTGGTTTCAGTGTAGATGAGCTCCTGTCAATTAACGTTCCCTGGGGTCAGGAGTTTTCTGGTGTTTTCGGGATTTGGACTTAAGCCTCCTGCTTCTAGTTTTTAGTCTTATTTTTACTATAGCCTCAAGACTTCTCCATCTATTACAGCGCCATTGATCAAACATCCAGGTTAAAGATGAAAAGTTTCTCCACAGTGAGGGACATCCAGAGAGGTTCACAGAGTTACATGGAGAGGAGAAGACGGAGGAGGGAGTTAGAGGTGACCCGAATGAGATGAGGTGGAATCAAAAGAGGAGAGAGCAAGCTAGTCAGTAATCACTTCCTTGTGTGCACTCCACAGTCTGGACTGCTCAGAGTTGTTCTCTGAGTTATACAGAGAAGAGAAGAGGGAGGAAGGAGATAGAAGTGGCCAGGAGGATAAAGGGAGTAATCAAAAGGAGAGAGACAGATCCAGCCAACAATCAGTTCCCTAAATATTTCCCACTGTCTGGAACACACAAAAATATTCACAGATTTGGGTAGAGAAGAGAAGGGGGAGGGAGGAGATAGAGGCGACTTGGTGGAGAAAAAGGAGAGTACAAAGGGGTAGAAAGCAGTCAAGCCAGTAATCTCACTCCCAAGTAAAAATGCGTACTGAAGATTGGGTTCTTAAAAGTACAAAATTGATAACAAATACCCAAAAGCAAACATTAAAAATCTAGAGTAGAGGTTGGATTTTCAAAATGCAATATTAAAGAAAAGAAAAGGAAAAAAAGTCACAAAAATTATTTAAAAAAGATATATATATGTATGAAGTTTGCTTTAAAAAATAGGGTCTTTTTTTTTGCAAAGTAATAGTAGGTTATGAAAATGAAAATTAAAGGAGTAATAGAAGCTTTAAATATTTTTAAAAAATTATAAAAAAAGAATGATAGTAAAAATAGTCAAAATATATCTAGGATTTCTCTGGTGTTGTTGTGGGCAGTGTGGGGTCAGTTCATTTTTGGATAGTTCCTTGGTCTGGCTTATATTTTTCAAGATCTATAGGCCCCTTCCTATGTAGTCGGTACTAACTACAGGGTTTTAACCTATTGCACCTGTCACTTCCAAGGAGGTTTCCTCTGTTTTAGCTTCTTCTATTTGCTGGTCTCTTCAGTGTCTGATTTCTGCCCTGACAAAAGGGGGTGGTGGTGGACACTTTTTTTGGCTAACTTGTTCAGTTGAGCTGTGGGCAAGGAGGGACGCTGCAAACAAATAACACTGGCATGTGCTCTCAGTATCTCAGCCACATTGGGCCTGCCCCAGCTCACAGTGCGTGTGCCCTCCCTGCCCACACTGCTCATGCTCTAGGTTGCTCTGCCAGGAGCCATCCAAGGCTGGCCCTGGGCTGCATGCACCTCCCAGGTCTAAGCTGCTCAGGTTCAGGCACTCAGGTAGTCCTCAGAGGCGCAGAATCAGTTGGGCCTGCATTTTGTGCCCTTCCCAGGTCTGAGCAGCTCAGGTGATGAAGTGTTTGGCAAGTATTGTCACTGCGACTTATCACCTCCCTGGTCCCTGCCACTGGGTTTTCTAGGTGTACAACCAGTGCACCGTCTCAGGTGGATGTTGACGGCCCAGAACCCCAAGAAGTCTTAGTTAGCAAAGAATCCTGCTTGCAGTTTGGTAGATAATGCCTCTCTGGGGCTGTGATTGCCCCCTTCCGGCTCTGGTTGCCTGTCACTGGAGGGGGATGGTCTGTAGCCAGCTAGCTCTGTTCAGTCCTTTGTTCTGTGAGTGGACCTGATGATGTCTTAGGTTAGGACTTTTCACATAGCTCTAGTCAGTCCTTTGTTCTGTGAGTGGGCCTGGCGGTATCTTAAGTTAGGGATTTTTGCGTGGTAGCTCTCCCACAGTCTGGTTTGCTAGCCCAAGTTAATTCCCTCAGATTGCCCTCTGGGCATTCAGGCCTGGTCCTTACTCTAAGCAATACAGCCTACTTGCTAGTGGTGGGTGCAAGTGTCTGCGCTGCTTCTCCGCTGGGGGAGTTACCATTGGGCATGTAACCTGTGGGTTTTAATTATTTATTTTTCCTCCCAGTTATGTTGCCCTCTGTGGCTCCAAGGCTCACCACAGACTTGGCAGTGAGAGTGTTTCCTGGTGTTTGGAAACTTCTCTCTTTTTAAGACTCCCTTCCCGGGATGGAGCTCCATCCCTACCTCTTTTGTCTCTCTTTTTGTCTTTTATATTTTTTTCTACCTCCTTTCGAAGACAATGTGCTGCTTTTCTGGGTGCCTGATATCCACTGCCAGCATTCAGAAGTTGTTTTGTGGAAATTGCTCAGTGTTTAAATGTTCTTTTGAAGAGTTTTTAGGGGAGAAACTGGTCTCCCTCCTCTGCCATGTTAGGACCGCCTCCTCATAAACTTTTTCCTTAAGATCTGTCTTAATCTGTCTGTCACTTAGATACATTTAAAATATTTTTTCTGCCATTTGTTGTCTTTTAACAAAGTCAAACAAAATTTAACAAAATAAAAGGCATACTAAACAAAGCATGCCTTTGCAACAGGGAGATTTAAATTGTATTGTGTGGTGATTTAGCATATTTAAACTATTCTAAGACTTTTATACAAAATTAATATTATCTGGGTAAATTCTTTTCCCCAAAAACTCATTACTATATATCTTTAATCTTTCAATCGGTTTGCCATTTTGCAAGAAATGCTACTTTTGAGGGAGAAACTCTGTGTGTGTGTCTCTGTGTGTGTGTGTGTGTGTGTGTGTGTGTGTATTGTTTATCTCTCCTTTTCTCACTCCATTCTCCCTTTTCTTACCTGTCTTTGCCTCATGACTTTGAGCTGCCCCCCTCCTCACTGGACCTCAGTCCGTATAATAATGGTTCATATCTGTTTCCTGTTAAGCTGTTTTTATGTGTTTCCTATCATCCCTCCATGGAGAAGGCAATGGCACCCCACTCCAGTACTCTTGCCTGGAAAACCCCATGGATGGAGGAGCCTGGTAGGCTGCAGACCATGGGGTCACCAACAGTCAGACACGACTGAGCGACTTCACTTTCAGTTTTCACTTGCATGCATTGGAGAAGAAAATGGCAACCCACTCCGGTATTCTTGCCTGGAGAATCCCAGAGACCGGGGAGCCTGGTGGGCTGCCGTCTATGGGGTCAAACAGAGTCAGACACGACTGAAGTGACTTGGAAGGAGGAGGATCATCCCTCCAACTGTTTGTTGTGTTTGCAGATCATATAGTTTTGACCTCATCTTCAGGTTTCCTAGATTCTTAAGTTTCTGCCTTCTCAAACCCATTTCACAGTAGACTCTTCTTACCACTATCCTCTGGGTGGCTTCAAGCAGATGCTCCATCATTACTGCACATCTTCACCACTATCTACTGACCATCTCAGAGACCAACAAGCCTGACATCACAGCTGGGCTCACTGTTCTCTTCAGTATTCCATTTTTGGCCCACAAATATGTATAATCTGATTTTGGAGCCTATATAAAGAGCTGTTTTGTTGCCATTACCATTGCTTGTGTGTGTGTTCAGTCTCTAAGTCATATCTAATTCTTTGCAACCCCAAGGACTCAAGCACACCAGATTTCCCTGTCATTCACTATTTCCCAGAGTTTGTTCAAATTCATGTCCATTGAATTAGCGATGATATCTAACCATCTCATTATCTGCTGCCCCCTTGTCCTTTTGCCTTCAATCTTTCCCAGCATGAGTCTTTCCCAATGAGAAAACTCTTTGCCTCAGGGAGCCAAACTATTGGAGCTTCAGCTTCAGCATCAGTCCCTCCAGTGAGTATTCATGGTTGATTTCTTTTAGGATCTCCTTGCAGTTAGAAGGAACTCTCAAGAGTATTCTCTGACAACCAATTTGAAAGCATCAAATCTTCAGTGCTCAGCTTTCTTTATGGTCCAACTTTCACATCCATACATGACTCCTGGAAAAGCCATAGCTTTGACTATACAGATTTTTGTCAGCTTTTTAATATGCTCTTTAATTTTGCCATAACTTTCCTTCCAAGGAGTGAGTGTCTTTTAATTTCATGGCTGCAGTCACTGTTCACAGTGATTTTGGAGCCCAAGACAACATAATTTGTCACTCCTTCTACTTGTTCCCCATCTTTTGCCATGAAGTGTTGGGACTAGGTGCCATGATCTTAGTTTTTTGATTGTTGAGCTTTAAGCCAACTTTTTCACTCTCCTCATTCACCCTCAAGAGGTTGTTTAGTTCCTCTTCACTTTCTTCCATTAGTGTGGTATCCTCTGCATAACTGAAGTTGTTGATATTTCTCAATCAAATTGGCAATCTTGATTCCAGCTTGTGATTCATCCAGCCCAGCATTTTCAGATAACATCACTGACTCAATGTAGATGAATCTGAGCAAACTCCAGGAGACAGTGAAGGATAGGGAAGCCTGGCATGCTGCAGTGCATGGACTCACAAAGAGTCACAGGTTACTTAGTTCCTGAACAGTAACTCCGCATTTCAGTTAAATAAACAAGGCCATAATATACAGCCTTGTTGTACTCCTTTCCCAATTTTGAATCAGTCAGTTGTTCCATGTAAGCTTCTGACTGTTGCTTCTTGACCCACATGCAGGTTTGTCAGGAGACAGGTAAGGTGGCCTGGTATGGTTGTTCTTTTATATTTCCTCTGTCATTGCTGTATATTTGAGACAGAGACTTTGCCTTGAGTTGCAAACTTAGAAAGCTAATAGAATTTGAAAATACATTTTGAAAGAGAGAAAGAGAGGTAGATTGTGCATGTGTTAAATGTCACAGGTGAAAACTACTGTTTTTTTTTTTTTTTTTTGGTAGTCATATATGGTTGTGAGAGTTGGACCATACACAGAAGAATTGCTGCTTTCAAACTGTGGTGCTGGAAAAGACTCTTGAGAATTCCTTGGACTGCAAGGAGATCAAACCAGTCAATCCTAAAGGAAATCAGTCCTGAATATTCACTGAAAGGACTGATGCTGAAGCTGAAGCTCCAATACTTTGACAACCTGATGCAAAGAGCTGACTCATTGGAAAAGACCCTGATGCTGGGAAAGATGGAAGGCAGGAGAAGGGGATGGTAGAGGACGAGATGGTTGAATGGCATCACCAACTCAATGGACAAGAGTTTGAGCAAACTCCAGGAGATGGTGAAGGATAGGGAAACCTGGAATCCATGGGCTTGCATAGAATTTGACACAACTTAGCAAATGAACAACAACTACACGTTAAAACACATATCTACTCCACATTTGAAGGGAGAATCCCTGTCCTTATGATGAAGAAGATAAAGCTCAGGCTTATGAACAAGCATAACTTTACTCCTTTCCTGAGGCAAGACTGTAATTTCTTAATAACAACCCAAGGTTTCAAGTTAAATGGAGCTGCTACAGAGGCAGTGAGTATAACTGAGACCCCCTAAGTGTTTATATGCTCTTGTCTTACCTATTTATTTTCATTTGTGAGTCTAGGTTGAAAGTGATAATTGTTTAATTGTGCATATTGGCTTTTTCATTTTTTAAATTTAACGTTTCACAACGTTTTTAATCTAAAAGAATGCCTCATGCTGTGATAATCAACATGATAAAATGTAAAAATAAATGAATAGTCCACATTTAAAAGATTCCTCTTATCTAGCAACAAGGCCTATCTGCTGAATGTAAACTTAATTGCAATATATTTCCTTAATGGTCTCCTTTAATTGGTTACCCCGCTATGGTATCTTTGGAAAGTTGAAGTTCTGTAACAAAGCATCAGTGATTATTCTTACAAAGAAGCTTGTAATGGTCAGAACACAGAGAAATAACATTTAACCAATAAGTGAAAATTAATATACTTCGATTTTCCTGGAGTCAAATTCTTTTTACTGTGATATTAAAATGTATAGCAAAGAGATCACAGTTGACTTAAACTGGAATTATTTACAAAATGATAAGAAACAAGAACATTTACCTAGAATTTCAGCCTCCTTCACTTTTCCTACATCAGGCAGGGCTTTGAATTTGCAAACTCTTTGAAAACAGAAATGCATCCATCTAACTATAATGTCCATCCAACCTGGTACTCCACTCACAAAAGGTAAACATTTATCCACATAAATTATGAAATTAACACAATATTATACTCTCCTCCACTCTGAGACAAAACTATATAGTGTCACTTTCTTTGCTTCTTCAAATTTGTAAAGATCATGTTATTCAAAAAAATAAAATGATCTAATGGGCCCAGAAATTAAGATTTTATGTAAATTTTGTCAATTTGTACAGGACTTATCCCTGCACTCCTTTCTCCACATATTCTCCACCTTCACATTGAGAGCTGTCTCACTCTAATATGTTCATTAACCATATATTATGTGCCTTAAACTCTGCATAAATATTCTCATTCTGTTCTTACCATTCTGCAGCTTTCATTTTTCACCCAACAATTTTCAAAATAAATCTGTACCTATACAAATAGTACTTCTTAATTTCTTTCTCAAATATGTAGGTTATAAGTTCTTCTCTCAATCGATATTTTGAATTTTCTGGAATTCAAAGACATTTAGTTTCAAAAAGACATAGAAATTGGAAGTATTACACCATGAATCTGTGATAATACCTGATTGTTCTATCCTTTCTAGCCCCTTGCACAGTTGTGCTTCTAAAGATCAGTGACTCAATTTATGCACAGAGTCAAGTCTATATCTAGTTCTGACAATAAAGCCTGTTTTTATCTTTTTCTTGTTTCTTTTCCTTTAAAATTTCTAATCATGTATCTGCCATTACTCTATATTAAAATCCATTTTATATTTAATTTTATTTACTACCCCCATACACTCTAGACTGCCAGGCTCCTCTGTCCATAGAATTTCCCAGGCAAGAATACTGAAGTGGGTTGCCATTTCGTTTTAAAGGAATTTTCATGACCCAAGAATTGAACCCAGGTCTCCTGTATTGCAGGTGGTCATATTCATTTCAGGTGGATTCTTTACTGATTGATCCTCTAGAGAAATCCATGTTTTTTACTTTATTATTTTAAACTCTTTGAAATAATTTATTGTACATTCAAGTTTTGTTGGAATGGTTTCATTTTATAATTTTTCTTTAAGTATTTTTCCCGTGTAATTGAATTCTGATTCTTTTTAAAAATAGAGTATAGTTTATTTACAATACTATATTGATTTCAGCAAAGTGATTTAATATTTTTATAGATTATACTCCATCTGAAATTATTGGAAAATAATGGCTATATTTCCCTGATTCTGTTTTCTTTCTACTAAACAATACTTTTATTTTGGGTGGGGGAAGTCATCTCCAAATTCCAAAAGAATAACCTGCTTTTTTTTTTATCTTCGTTATGGGCTCCTGAGAAATCTGGTGGTCAAGAAGCAACAGTTAGAACTGGACATGGGACAACAGACTGGTTTCAAATTGGGAAAGGAGTACATCAAGGCTATATATTGCAACCTGCTTATTTAACTTATATGCAGAGTACATCATGTGAAATGCCAGGTTGACTGAAGCACAAGCTGGAATCAAGATTGCTGGGAGAAATATCAATAGCATGAGATACACAGATGACACCACCCTTAAGGCAGAAAGTGAAGAAGCGCTAAAGAGCCTCTTGACATAAGTGAAAGAGGAGAGTGAAAAAACTGGTTTAAAGTTCAATATTCAAAAAACTAAGATCATGGCATCCGGTTCCATGACTTCATGGCAAATAGATGAGGAAACAATGGAAATAGTGAGAGGCTTTATTTTGGGGGGCTCCAAAGTGACTGCAGATGGTGACTGCAGCCATGAAATTAAAAGACACTTGTTCCTTGAAAGAAAAGCTATGATCAACCTAGACAGTATATTAAAAAGCAGAGACATTACTTTGCTGACGTAGATTTGTCTAGACAAAGCTATGATTTTTCCAGTAGTTATGTATGGATGAGAGTATTGCACTATAAAGAAAACTGAGTGCCGAAGAATTGATGCTTTTGAAATATGGTGTTGGAGAAGACTGTTGGACTGCAAGGAAATCAAACCAGTCAATCCTGAAGGAAATCAATCCTGAATATTCATTGGAAGGACTGATGCTGAAGCTGAAGCTCCAGTAATTTGGTCATCTGATGGGAAGAACTGACTCACTGGAAAAGACCCTGATACTGGGAAAGATTGAAGCCAGGAGGAGAAGGGGACAGAAGAGGACAAGATGATTGGGTGGCATAACTGACTTGATGGACATGAGTTTGAGCAAGCTGTGGGAATGGTGATGGACAGGGAAGCCTGGTGTGCTGCAGTCCATGGGGTTGTAAAGAGTTGGACACGACTGAGGAACTGAAGTGAACTGAACTGAACTGATGTGTGATAAAGCCATTTGCCAGCATTTAGAATACTGTTCCCCTGGAGAAGGAAATGGCAACCCACTCCAGCATTCTTGCTTCTTGTTTAGTTTTGTAAATTTTTGGTAGACTAATGACTTGAGCATATGATCCAGATCACAAAAATTGATAAATCTAGTCTTTTTGAGATCTTGATGAAATATGCTAAATTTGACAGAATCTGACATCTTCTGAAATTTTTGTAAAATATGCTAAAAACCCTCTATTATACACAGGTAGAAATGGCATATTGAACAATCAACTTCTTGCTCTCAACTCCCAGAAACAGTTTTGTTACAGTTTTGAGCCAGATCCCTCTAAAAGCAATATGGTGTACAGGAGCCCTATGTAGTGAGAGCAGTGTTTTTGAGACTGGTCGTGTAATGACCTATCCCCTTCTCTTTTCCTAAATCTTTAAGTCCATAAATTATTTTCTTCCTTCTCTCCAGAAAGAAATTTTCCCTCTACAAACTATGTGTAAAAAATAATTACTCCTCACTTTCTGCAATCATACAGAAATATACTCACAATTAAAAATTGGAAAATTCCCCCATCCCAATCAAACTGTCATAGATATTCTTTTAAATTTTCAATCACATTGTTATAATTATCAGAACATGTGTACAAAGGAACAAGGAAAGAGATGAATTCTCCTTTATCAGTGAAATGCTCTGTTCAGTAAGTTGCTGATGGCAGATTCATAATTATATGACTGAATGGATTCAAGGTTTATAGATATAAGGATCATGTGGACAGAAAATAACAGAAACCGATGCAGTGGTGGCATCGGCTGATGTTTGTTCAGTTTCATGATTTTTTTAGTTCAGAACCAAAGAACCTGGTCAAAAGATGTCTGCTTGTGGCCAGTTGCTAAATTAGATAGATTCAATATTTTAAGCAAAATACACCTAGTCAACATTATTTCAAAATAGCCTGTCAATTAAGTAAAACAACTACTGAAAAGAATAAGTGAATCTTTTGCTTGACTAAATTTCCTGATAATCTCAAACAAAACATTCTCTCATTTTCTCTATCACGCATAAGTGTTTATTGAGAGCTAAACCCACATTCAGTAATGAACAAAATAAATGAATGTCTGTGCACACTTAGCTTTTGTTCTAGAATCAGGAAAGAGACTGGGAGGGTATCACCTGTGGGGGTTTGAAACTAAAGGTTTTACAAAGGTTATGTTTGACAAAGAAGTAATTCTTAAATTAAGACGGGCAATATACAACATTAAACAACATGGAGTTGCAAAGAGTTGGGCATGACTGGGTGACTGAACAACAACAACATATATATATATATATTAAATATATATATATATATATCTTAGTCTTGGCTTATATTTGTTGCAACATTTTAGACTTGTAGTACCCAAATAGCAATCCCCCATTTAGTAGAATCAGCATCACATTGAAAATAGTTAGCAATACAGATTCTCCAGCCTCACACCAAATGTACTGTATCAGAAATTCTGATTTTAATGAAGCTTAAAGTTTGAGGAAAAATAGTTTATATTCAAGTTACCTGTAGAGCTCACTGCATTCTAGTCCACTGGATCTCATGCCAGATTTTCAGACTTAGTATGTCTGTACTGGAACTTGATAATTTACATTTTTAACAAGTTTTCAGGTGCTGCTTAACTGATGGTCTGAGGACCACACTTGAGCCACTGGCTTATTGGATATTCCTTCTAGAAGACATTACATGGAAATCATCTTGTGTTGTTTTTGTCACTGTTTGGTCGCTCAGTCATGTCCAAATTTTTGCCACTCCATGGACGGCAGCATGGACCCCAGGCTTCCCTGTCCTTAACTATCTCCCAGAGGGTGTGAGTGACAGCTGCTCAATTGTGTCCAACTTTTAGTGATCCCATGGATTGTAGTCTGCCAGACTCCTCTGTTCATGGAATTCTCCAGACAAGAATATTGGAATGGGCTTCCATTTCCTTCTCCAGGGGATCTTCCCAACCCAGGGATCAAACACAGGTCTCCTTTACTGCAGGCAGATTCTATTATCTCCCAGAGTTTGTTCAAACTCATGTCCATTAAATCAGGGATGCCATTCAACCATCTCATCTTCTGTCATCCCCTTCTCCTCCTGCCTTCATCTTTCCCAGCATCAGCGTCTTTCCCAGTGATTTGTCTCTTTGCATCAGGTGGTCAAAGTATTGGAGCTTCAGCATCAGCTCTTCCAATGAATATTCAGTGTTGATTTCCTTTAGGATTGACTTGTTTGATCTCCTTGCTGTCCAAGGGATATCATCTGGAAACTTCTAAAAATATCAATGTTTAGATTGCATGCCAGGACAATTAATCTCTACAGATGTAAGCTAGACATTATGTTTAAAAAACAAATTCCATACAATTCTTACATATATCCAGAGTTAAAGAAGCATTCTTTAAGAAAATAACTACATCTCCCTGTGCTACGCTTCAGCATACAAGTAGATGCTACTCTTATTAATACTGAAAACCATTGGGAATTTGAAGCAGAACTCATTTTAAGTGTTTCTACATAATGCTCCCCCCAAAACAATAGTAAAGTGAAAAAAAAATCAATGAAACACATTATCTAGCATTATCTAGGTCAAAATAATATATTTAAACCTGAGGTTTTCTGCAGAATTCAACTTAATAAGTAGCTCTAAACTATATTGAAACTTTTTTTCCAGCTGGGACACATGTGTAAATACAACTCTAACAGTTTCAATTTTTAGGAAGGAATGCATATGGGTTGCAGCATAAACCTTAATTGCAGTCTTACATCTTGGATTGTAGTAGAATAGAGATGCAAAAATATTTATTTTATTTTATTGATGTATTGAAATAAAGGACAGATCTTGCCTGGCATTGATGCCATTATTTTCACTAGTCAAGATGAAATTTGTAACCTGTTACTGGAATGAAAAACAAATGACAATTTAACCATGGGAGCTAGTTTTTGCTGTGTCTAGGAGGTAGTGGCCTCCCTTTTCATAGTCTTCTGTTCTGCAGGGAGCCAACAGGGCTTTGGGGGTCTCTTTGTTTATGATCTTATTCCTTTTTCATTAGAATTAGCATCAGGCGTGCAAGTTGTTCAGTTCCCCAGATAAGTCTCCTGTGGCTTTAAAGCTCTCTAAATGACACAAGTTCTCAACACCCCACCTCCCTACTCCCCTGCAGAATTTGTAAGTGACAAGAAGCTGGAAAAATACAGATGGCATAATTATATATTTTGCAGTTGATTAATCACCACAAAACATTAATCACATTTTGTATAACAATACATAATCAAATTCTTTATAGTAGAAATTAAGTTTCTCTCTGATAGGGAATAGATTCCTTTAGGATATTGACAGGGTTTTTCAGCATCTGTTTGGCTCCCATTCCACATCTGCATTTGATTTTCATCTGCTTTAGGGCTTAGTAAAATGTGGCTTAAAGGTTGTTTTATGACTATAAATGTACGTGCTAATAGAAGGATTTGTTGAGAGGGAACTATTTGTACAAGTTAGATACTAAAAATATATTTTTTCCAAGCCATAACATATTTCTTTAGTGAAAACCATTGGATTATGTTTTCCTAGAGAGTAAATCTACTGAAATGAAACATAAATTATGCATAGTTTTTCTTAAGAGCTATTGAGATATATTCTTAATCTTAGCTTTACATTATTGTGAGAAAAAAATCTTTGTGTAACTTTTATATTTACATAACATTTTTATAGTATAAGGACTTAACTTCTTGATTATTATAAATTCTTATACACATCTAGATGTGTATAAGAGACAGGATATAGATGCATATACAAATATATATTTCTTTACTATAAATCTATGATAAATTAAGGAAGAAAAATGTATGTCATCTGCCTTCAAGTATTTAACACTTTAATAGGAATAACATAAGCATAAATAGTAAGAAAATTTTGTCAAACAACATATAAAGAATAATATAGCAATTTTATATGATATTTTAATATTTAATGATATATATGCATGTGTAGTTATATACATATTATACTATGATTATACAGCTCGCCTGCAGGGGTCAAACATAAATTAACATGATTGAATTTCTCTGGCCCAATATTAGGAGTTACATAGATACTACAACATATATGTATATATGCATAAACTAAAAATCTAAAGGAACATGAATTTAGTTTGAATTATTGAAATAGAAGTCATGCCTGTGTAATCTGATTACTTGAAAAGCAAGAACAGAGTGTCAATAATGATAATAAAAAAGAAATGGTCATCTGGGGAAGCATAGAAACCAAAATGAAATGCCCACAGAGAAACTGTAAAGATAAGCCTGACCAGAGTGGAAGAGCCACACTTAAGAAGGGCCAAAAAAAGATTATAATTTTTAATAATAAAGAAATGACATTTGTGTCTGGTTTTACTTGACATTACCTAACCCCTGGGACTTGGTTACCAAGCGCAGCCCCTAGAGTGATTAGTACTCCTTGATAACTTTTAACCCAAGGAGTTGAGTCTCATGGCAATGAATTCCCTATGAAACACCACTGGAGAACTGGCACATCCTCTTCCCTGCAGGTTCATATGACCTTTCAGACACAAGGAGCCCACTGCCTGCTGCTCCAAAGGGCCTGGCAGAGACATCCGCAGCACCTCTGCTTGTCAAATGCCAGGGACACCCGATGCTCCCCTCATTTCACAGACAGCCAATACAGCTCTGCACACAGAAAGGTAAGCAGTGCAGACTTGATAAGCTTGCCTTTTGAACAAATAATCTGTCAGTCTACGTTGGGAACTTGGATGTTACTAGTTCTGTAAAGCACTTTTAGTCCTGTGAAAGTGGTATACAAATAAAATGATTGATGTCCTGTCAATAGGAACTTCAGGAAGAGGATCAAACAGAGCAGTTTATTTTGAAGAAGGCATGGAGGTTAGGGGAAAGGTGTTAAATTTTACTTTTCTATCATAAACCCCAAAGCATCATTCCAGCAAGAAAAGAACCTGGTATCTGAATAAGGCAGAACACAATTTCTTAGCAGTAGACACATCCCAGTGAAAAATACAAAAACTCAATTTGTAAAAATCCATTCACGAGAATTTTATTGTAAATTTTTCCATCACTAGAATGATGTTGACTGGAATGTTTATAGATCTTCAAGGTTTTTTTTTTTTTTTTTCCTTCTTTGCCTCCATTTCTCATAGGTTTTTAAACTTTCCTTTTAAATGGTCAGATTGCCATTCCTAAGGACATTTGGCTATGAAAAATATTAATGAGATAATTTAGCAAGTTGCTTAATACTAAGAATTAGTATATGCAATAAATTGCATTTCTGTAAAATGAATATTTTGGTAAGAAAAAAAAAAAGATAAAGCAATGTAAAATCACCAAAAGTAAAGGTAATAAAGTATGAATCTTTTTAAAGTACAGAATTTGCAAGCCTTTTATGAAAAAATGTATAGAGCTTTACTGGAAGACATTAAAATAGTTAAACAAATGGAGTCATATACCATGCTCATAAATAAGAGGAAACAACAGTGAAAGGATGCAATTTTACCCCAGATAAATTCCAGGAAAAATTCTGGCAGCATTAAAAAAAAAAATAGTAAGTTGATTCTACACTTGATTTTAGCCGAAAGGCTGAGAAGTGATTGAATTGATTCTAAAATATGTACGGAAAGCAAAGTATAAGAATAAACAGTACACTGCAGATATCAAGAATAGTCAGCATATTACCAAATATCAAAATGTATTGTGAAGTTATAGAAATTAATTTAGGGGGAAATGCAAGTGAGAAAAGAGAAAGAGCCCCTCTAGGTTAGACCAACAACATCTCCAGGGAAGTTGATTAATCCCAGGTATATGGCTCAGATTGTAAAGAATCCGCCTGCAATGCAGGAGACTCCGGTCTGATCCCTGGGTGGAGAAGATCCCCTGGAGAAGGGAATGGCTACTCACTCCAATAATTTTACCTGGAAAATTCAATGGACAGAGGAGCTTCCCTGGTGGCTCAGATGGTAAGGAACCCACCTGTAATGTGGGAGATCTGATTCTATCCCTCAGTTGGGAATATCCCCTGGAGGAGGGCATGGTAACCCACTCCAGTATTCTTGCCTGGAGAATCCCCATGGACAAAGGATTGTGGCAGGCTACAGTCCATGCAGCCGCAAAGAGTTGGACACAACTGAGTGACTAAGCACAGGACAATCAATTGTTCATTAAAAAATGTATTTGGATCTCTACCTAATGCTACTAACAGGAATCATCAGGTAGGTTAAAAAATTAAATGTAAATGTCTAAATAGTAAAGACAAAATTGCAAAATAATAGAGAGCAACATCTTAAAGACCTTAGCATAGAAAATAATTTCTTAAACAAGACCTAATATGTGTAACCCATGAAATAATCAATAAATATAAATATATTAAAATTAACATTTTCATTTCTCAAAAGGTTATTGCATAAATAATAAAAACATAACACTCACTGCAGGAGGATATTTCATATGCATAAAATTAAAGATTAAATATAGAATATACAAAGAACTATTGCTTATTAAGAAAAATATATGGAAGAAGTTTATTTAGAGAAATATATTTTTAAAAAACACATACACAGTATGGTCAATTAGTTGGCATTCGACAAAAGAGGAAGGGACATCGCATAATTGTATGGAAAAATCTTCAATTTGCAAATAATCAACACTGAAATGTAAAATCTCTATAAGGGAGTATTTCACATCCAACACACTAATAGAAAATCAGTAAGACAGGCAAGCGTTGATGCTGTCTGGGAGTAACTGATTTTTACACATTGCTGGTGGGAATGAACACGGATACAATCACTTTAGTAATCAATTTAGCATTTTCTATTAAAATAGATAACACACATCGTGTGACCCACATACGCCATCCTTAGTTGTATGTCCTAGGGAAATTCTTCCACATGTACACTTGGTGACATGCACAAAAATATACATAGCAACACTGCATGCACTAACAGCAGAATAATGCTTTTTTTTTTTCCACAAAGAAAATGATACATACATTGTCCTCTGGCATAAAATGTATTTCTCTAAAACTGTGAAAGTAAATAAACCAAGGCTATGTTGCTGTCTCATCAAAGAATATTTTCATCCATATCGACAACTGTTAAAACTAGTATACAGATTTATCTCTTCCTTTATTTAGTATGAATATATCTAGCGCACATGTTTCTCTTTCTATATAAATTACCATGTTGCTTTGATATGCATTTCAAACTGAGACTCTTTCTTGCCCAAGCCTACTATGGTGCAAAATCAAAGCTGGACAAGGCCTTGAGCGTCAGCTGTTTGAACCTCAGCACAATGCAACTATCTTTCCACAACTTCGCTGGCTTTGTGTCACTTTACTCCGGTTCAATATGTTTTTGTAATTGTGAGATAAGTCTGTTGCCAAAGAGCAAAACCTGCTTCTTCATCACTTTCATTCCTGTATCTTTATATGTCCAAAGTTGCTTCATACTCGTAGTGCTAACACTGCATCCTCTTTTGGGTAAGATGAATTGAGAAAGTAGCACTGATGTATATGCACTATCATGTGTAAAATAGATAACTAGTGGGAAGCTGCTATATAACACAGGGAGCCCAGCTTGATACTCCCTGAATACCTAGAGGGGTGGGATGGGAGGTGGAGGGAGCCTCAACAATGAGGTTTTTCATAAGGGGATGATGTGAATTTTGACTTTTTGAATTATGTGAATTGTTATATGGCAGAACAAACACAACATGGTAAAGCAGTTATCCTCCAATTAAAAAGAAAGAAACTGAAAAGAAAAGGGGGAGATAGGAGCTCTATACGATGTCATCATGATAACCAAGAAAGATTCTGGAAATATTTTGGATTAAAGAAGGATACAAAGACATGATAGCTTAAACAAACAAACAAACAAGAAATTGCATCCTCTTTAAATCTTTTATATATGTGAGATTGAGTGCCTGACTTTCCATAATTTAGATCATCTTTCTCCTCTTCCGGATTCTCTCTAGTTGCTCTTCCTAAAAAGGCTGCTTCTAAAATTTCAGAGCCTGACTGAGAAGCTCAAAAACAATGGGAGGATTTGGCAGAGTCTCTGAACTAGATGCTGTATAAGTCATTCTTTCCCATCAATTACTATACATTCATCCAGTGGTGAGGTATTCGAAATTAAAATCACACACTCATAATTTAGGATACATGTGAGTTTGGCAGAATTTGGAGATGAGGAATATTTCTCTTGGTTTACTCCAAAGTCATAATAGTGATTTCAGTCAAGTGGACATTCTTAATTCTAATTGGGGAGCTTAACTGAGATTTACTAAATGGATCTATATTGTAGATGACGTGAATATTGCTGTCTGCCACAGACAGTTACCAGGAAGTAGACTGTAAGTCAAAAATTGGCTTACAGGAGGTTTATTTGGTAGTATCTTTAGGAACAGAACCTTTAATCAAGTGAAGAAAGCAGAATTGGACTGAAAGAGAAATTCAACTTTGAGGTAGTGTCAACAAAACACCCAACCAATCATATGAAGAATTCTGGAGATGAGATGGCTCTTCAGAGGTGTCTTGACTTAAGCTGCAATGACAGGCATTTGTGCTCTGACATTGATTAGATGTGTGCTGACCCTGGGGAGGAGTGCTCACCTTGGGTAATGGACTCATTTCATCATAGGGCAACTTCCAGAGAAGGAAATGCTATAAGGAACTGGGAAAATTGGAGCTATAATCCTAAAAGAGGATCCGGGCACATCACAACATTCATTCAACTCACTGTAATAATATTAAACCTTTGAAAAAACTGCAAAGTGCAGAATAAGGATATGTTCGATACAGGATGCTTGGGGCTGGTACATGGGGATGATCCAGAGAGAGGATATGGGGTGGGAGGTGGGAGGGGGATTCAGGATTGGGAGCTTGTATACACCCGTGGTGGATTCATGTCAATGTCTGGCAAAATCAGTATGGTATTGTAAAGTAAAATAAAGTAAAAATAAAATTAAAAAAAAAAGTATTCTGTAAGTTGTATAATATATCCTATCTTGAAGAGTTTATTTTGTAAATTAAAATCCCAAAGTCAAATCCATATTCCCTTTGTTTTGCTTAATTTCAAGAAATACATTATGCTTGGCATCAGTTTATGGGAAAGTGTCATGGAAATGAGATATGAGCTGTACTTAAAAATCAGCAAGGAACATTCTAGATCCCATTCTCAACACGGCTAACTTAAATACCATTCAAATCTCTGCCAAAGCATCAGCTCTCCCAACCCTTTTTTCTTAACCTGATACCAAATAAAACTTTCCTACCACTGCTACATATTCCTGGCGTATCAGGGGAACTTTTATCCTATTTATTGGAAATCCTTGCTCATTTTTTCCCCTTTAAACTGAAAATTCCTAAAACATAAGGATAGTATATTTTTCAAATTTGTAGTTATAACATTGCATCACAATTTCTGACACAGCAGAAATTAGTGAATATTTATTAAGATGGATGGGTGAATTCTCTGAATTTTAATTTGTATAAACAAACTGTTTGACATTTCTACCTGGATGTCTTACAGGCATTTTAAGTTTAACAAGCCCCAAATCTATTTCCAATTTCTTCCCTTCTCCCAGACTTGTTCTTTTCATAGCCTTTAATTCCATCATTCTAAGGAATCAGGCCAAAAATCTGTGTTATCCTAACCCCTCTCTCTTTTTTCCCACAGTGTACATTAATGCCATGAGTAAATTCCATATGTTGTATCTTCAAAGTATATATAGAATCTGATAATTTCTCCTTATCTACACTGGTAATATTCTGGTTCCTGGCAATGACACCTATTATGTAGACCATTATACACTTCCTACCTCAGTCTCCTTATTTCCACCAGATCCTGCCTCCCCACAGGGTTTATTCAATCCAAGAGCCGGAATGGTTTTTCTAAAACAGAAGGCAGATTAATTCACTTCTCTGTTTAAAATCTACAATGTACTTCTTATTTTAATCACAGTAAATACTTTGTCAGGGTTCCACTTAAAATTTATGTTTTCCATAAGATTTTCCTTTCTTAGTAAAAATAACAACTCCATTTATCTTCTATTTTTCTCCGTAGCACTAATCACCATCTCAAATGCTATCTATTAATTATCTGTTTCATGTCTGTCTCCACCTCTGAACTCCAATATTCTTAAGGACAGAGGTTTGATTTTGCATTCCTCCTGTCCCCAAACCTAAAAAAAAGGAAGAAAAATCCCGGGTATATAATAATTGCTCAATTGCTCAATAAGTATTTATTGAATAAATTAATGTAAATATAGGTAGATAAATAAATGTGTATACAAATTAATTATGCAAAGAATAGAAAATGTAATTATGGGCTAAAATGCCTATGGAAAAAATAGATGAAAATAAGAAAATATTACTCTTCTGACGGAGCTTAAATTCCAGTAAGGTGTGAGGAAGTCCCTGGTGGTGAAGTGGTTAAGATTCAATGCTTTCACTGTTATGGGCCTGGGTTGGATCCCTGGTCATGGAACAAAGATCCTGCAAGTCATGTGGCAAATTCAAAAAAAGTTCCAATGAGGTAAGACAAAACATATTAATCAGTAAATAAGCAGGTGAATAAAACAAGTTATCCATAGGAGACCTCAGGGAAAACTACAAGGAGGGAACACAGCCCCACCCACCAGCAGAAGATTGGGTTAAAATTTCACAGAGCATGGCCCTGACAACCAGAGCAGGGCCTGGTTTTCCCCACAGCCAGTCCCGTCCATCAGGAAGTTTACACAAGCCTCTTATCCTCACCTATCAGAGGACAGACAGAATGAAAGACACAATCACAGAAAACTAACCATAATGATCACATTGATGAGTTTTGTGGATTCATGTCAATGTATGGCAAAACCAATACGGTATTGTAAAGAAAAATAAAGTAATAATTAAAAAAAAAAAAAAAAAAAACTTAATGAAACTATGAGCCATGCAGTGTAAAGCCACTCAAGAAGGACTGGAAATGTTGGAGAGTTCTGACAATGTGTGCTCCACTGGTGAAGGGAATGGCAAACCTCTTTAGCACTCTTGCCTTGAGAATCCCATGAACAATATGAAAAGGCAAAAAAAATATGACACTAAAAGATGAACCCCCCAAGTTGATAGGTGCCAAATATGCTACTGGAGAAGAGTGAAGAAATAGCTCTTCATTTAGGATGAATGAAAAGGC
Organism: Cephalophus harveyi; assembly: GCA_006410635.1. Classification (NCBI taxonomy): domain Eukaryota; kingdom Metazoa; phylum Chordata; class Mammalia; order Artiodactyla; family Bovidae; genus Cephalophus; species Cephalophus harveyi. Next base: position 348,526 of record SJYT01025601.1, on the reverse strand, counting down.
TGAGCCAAAGAAGAAATGATGCCTAGTTGTGGATATGTCTGGTGGTGAAAGTAAAATCTGATGTCATAAAGAACAATATTGCATAGGAACCTAGAATGGTAGGTCCATGAGTCAAGGTAAATTGGATGTGGTCAAACGGGAGATGGCAAGAGTGAATATCAACATTTTAGGAATCAGTGAACTAAAATGGATGGGAATGGGTGAATTAAGTTCCAATGACCATTATATCTACTACTGTGGGCAAGAATCCCTTAGAAGGAATGAATTAACCCTTATAGTCAACAAAAGAGTCTGAAAAACAGTATTTGGATATAATCTCAAAAACAACAGAATCATCTAGGTTCATTTCCAAGGCAAACCATTCAACATCACAGCAATCCAAATCTATACCCCAACCATTAATGCCTAAGAAGACCAAGTTGAACTGTTCTATGAAGACCTATAAGACCTTCTAGATCTAACACCAAAAAAGATGTCCTTTTCACCAAAGGGGACTGGAATGCAAAAGTAGGAAATCAAGAGATACTAGGAGTAACAGGCAAGTTTGGCCTTGGAGTACATAATGAAGCAAGGAAAAGACTAACAGAGTTTTGCCAAGAGAATGAACTTGTCATAGCAAACACCTTCTAACAATGCAAGAGACAGCTCTGCACAGGGACATGACCAGATTGTCAAAATTGAAATCAGATTGATTATGTTGTTTGCAGCCAAAGATGGAAAAGCTATATAAAATCAGCAGAAACAAGACCAGAAGCTGACTGTAACTCAGATCATGAACTTCTTATTGCAAAACTCAGAGTTAAATTGAAGAAAATAGGGAAAACCACTAGACCATTCAGGCATAACCTAAATCAAACCCCTAACAATTATACAGTGGAAGTCACAAGTGGATTTAAAGGATTAGATCGGATAGATAGAGTGCCTGAAGAACTATGGACAGAGGTTCATGACATTGTACAGGAGGTGGTGATAAAAATTATCCACAAGAAAAAGAAATACAAAAAGGCAAAATGGTTGTCTGAGAAGGCCTTACAAAACTGAGAAAAGAAGAGAAGTGAAAGGCAAAGGAGAAAAGGAAAGACATACTCATTTGAATGCAGAGTTTCAAAGAATGACAAAGAGAGATAAGAAAGCCTTCCTAAGTGAACAACGCAAAGTAAAAATGGAAAACAATAGAATGGGAAAGTCGAGAGATCTCTTCAAGAAAATTAGAGATACCAAAGGAACATTTCATGCAAAGATGGGCATGATAAAGGATAGAAACAGTATGGACCTAACAGAAGCAGAAGATATTTAGATGAGGTGGCAAGAATACACAGAACTGTACAAAAAAGGTTCTAATGACCTGGATAACCACGATTGTGTGATCACTCACCTAGAGCCAGACATATTGGAGTGTGAATTCAAGTGGGTCATGGAAAGCATTACTATGACCAAACTAGTGGAGGTGACAGAAGTCCAGCTGAGCTATTTCAAATCTTGAAAGATGATGCTGTTAAAGTGTTGCACTAAATATGCCAACAAATTTGGAAAACTCAGTAGTGGCCACAGGACTGGGAAAGTTCAGTTTTCACTTCAATCCCAAAGAAAGGCAATGCCAAAGAATGTTCAAACTACCATACAATTTCACTCATTTCACATGCTAGCAAAGTAATGCTTAAAATCTTTTAAGCAAAGTTTCAGCACTGTGTGAAATGAAAACTTCCAGATAAACAAGTAGGATTTTAAAAAGGCAGAGGAACCAGAGATCAAATTGCCAACTTCCTCTGGATCTTAGAAAAAACAAGAGAATTCCAGAAAAACATCTACTTCTGCTTCATTGACTACGCTAAAGCTTTTCACTGTGTGGATCACCACAAACTGGGAAATTCTTAAAGAGGTGAGAATACCAGACTATTCTACCCTCCTTCTGAGAAACCTGTATGTGGGTCAAAAAGCAGCATTTAAAACAGAACATGGAACAATGGACTGGTTCAAAATTGGGAAAAGAGTATATCAAGGCTGTATATTGTCATCTTGCTTATTTAACTTATATGCAGAATACATCATGCAAAATGTGGGGTTGAATGAAATTCAAGCTGAGATCAAGATTGCCAGGAAACATATCAATAATCTCAGATATGCTGATGGTTCAGACCACACTAATGGAAAAAAACAAAGAATAATTAAATATCCTCTTGTCTTGATGAAGGTGAAAGAGGATAGTGAAAAGGCTGGCGTTAGACTCAACATTCAAACAACTAAGGTCCAGTGACTTCATGGCAAATAGATGGGGGAAAAATGGAAACAATAACAGATTTTATTTTCTTGGGCTACAAAATCACTGCAGATGGTAACTGCAGGAAAGAAATTAAAAGACACTTGCTCCTTGAAATAAAAGCCAAACAGCATATTAAAAAGCAGAGACATCACTTTGCTGACAAAGATCCATCTAGTCAAAGCTATGACTTTTCCAGTAGTCATGTATGGATGTGAGAGTTGGACCATAAAGAAAACTGAGCACAAAACAACTGAAGCTTTTGAACTGTGGTGTTGAAGAGTCTTGAGAGTCCCTTGAACAGCAAGATCAAGCCAATCAGTCCTAAATGATATCAGCCATGAGTATTCATTGGAAGGACTGAGGCTGAAGCTGAAGCTCCAGTACTTTGGCCAGCTGATGTGATGAGCCCACTCATTGAAAAAGACCTTGATGCTGGGACAATTGAAGGCAGGAGAAAAAGATGAAATGGTTGGTTGGCATCACCAGTTCAATGGACGTGAGTTTTAGCAACTGTCCCATGACCTCAACTAACAGTATCTGTACCAGATATAAACTCCAGGAGATAGTGAAGGACAGGGAATCCTGGTGTACTGCAGTCCTTGGCATCACAGAGTTGGACATGGCTGAGCAACTGAACAGAAACAACAAAACCATATTTTAAAACAGTGATGTAATAGAGATTAGTTGAATGGTATATTGGCTAATTTAGAGAGGGTCATTAGATAAGTCCTGTTTACACTGATGATATCTAATCTTAGAGTAGAAGGATAGCAGGAAAAGCATCCTCAAACAAGAGAAAGACAAAACTAAGTATGGAGATGCCAAGGAAGGACCAAGCTAGAGGAGCAAAATGTCCAAAATGCCTTGATGTCATAGGAGAAATGACACCCTGAAGGGAGTCAATAAACACGGGAGGATGGAAGGGTTTGTTGAAAAGTGATATTTGATTCTTCTTTATTATGCTTCATAAACAACTTCAGTTAAAAAAGAAAACACAGTATGTAAGAATTTTGCATGTCTGTTTATTGTTTTTCTCCACAATATATGATAAGCCCCTGATAAACAGAGCCTATGTCCCCAACTACCAGTATCTATACCAGATACAAAAGGATCTTTTACAAGAATGCTGAATACATATGATGAGCAAAATTTCCAAACCAGGTGAGAACAGTAAGTGCATGAAGCAAGACACTTTAGATGGGAAGCAGTTCTGTGCAATTAAGTAATGCATTATCAAACTGGTCTAAACATTGTGTCCCATGTTGTGTTTTATTAGGTAGGAACTGAAACAATCCAATCTAGTTTCATTGTTGCTGCTATTGTTCTCTATTTTGTTTGATAGTTGGTCGTTTGGTGGTAAATTTCAGTTTAAAGGGTGATGGGAACTGGGAAAGGAGATAATGAAGCAATTCAACAAAGAATCCATTAACCAAGAATACAATGTGCTAATGGTTTTAATTGCTGCTTCCAGAAGTTTTAATAGGAATTTCACTTTAGATTAATGATAATTAAATCCACTTTTTCTGAATATTAACTATACTTGGCTTGAAACATTTACAAAAATAGTGAAATAAGCTAAACAAAATAAAATTATAAAACAGATCAGTATTTTGTTAAATTAATTAAGTGCAGAGGCCATTAGACTGATAGAGCCATGATGACTTACCTAAGCAAACCAAAATCTAAGTATGTAAATGTCTTGATAATACAAAATCAAAACTCTAGAAAGTTTAGTCATAAACAGTCAACTAAACTTTAAGCTGTCAATGAGTCAATCAATAATTTCCTCCCAGTGCTTCCACTTTTTCTCTAGAAAAGTCTCTCCTATTAAGATTTTGGCATTTTACATGGACTGTCTGAGCTACCTCTTATTCTTTTAAGAATTTTTGAACAGATTTTTGAGTTTTTAAAACTTAAAT
>SJYT01025601.1:230119-343091 GCA_006410635.1 Cephalophus harveyi | reverse complement strand
GGCTCAATGGATGTGAGTCTGAGTGAACTCCGGGAGATGGTGATGGACAGGGAGGCCTGGTGTGCTGCGATTCATGGGGTCGCAAAGAGTCGGAAACAACTGAGTGACTGAACTGAACTGAACTGAATCATTTGATGACTTGACTTCTAGCTAATTGTTTTTAGTGGATTGAACTTAGAGACAAATAATAAAAGCATAAGCAAAGGTTATGAAATTGAAATCTCAAGAAGAGGAACAGGAATAGAAATGTCAACCACAAACAAAGAAAAGTTAGCGAGATGTTAACAGCTTTGTAAAGTCTCTAAACTAATGTTCAAGTCAGAGCTAGAATACATGTGGACAGCTTTCATTCTGGTATCTTTTCACCTCTTTAGTTTTCGTTGCAGGAACCAGAAAGAAGTGTAACAACTACCACTAATATTCATTTTTCTAAAAATTGCTATAAACTGCCCCCAGATAATAAGAGATGTTATATCTGGATGTGGAGGAATAGATTGCTTTTATTATCTTATTTGTGCTTTCTTTGTATTCCATAGTTGTTTTCAATTTTCATGCATTGTTTTTACATCAAGAAAATTCAGCACAATTTATTGCTTTTAGTATAGAAAAATACTGGAAATAATACCCTGTAGCAACATATACTTACTTCATTGATTTGTAGAAATCTACATTATTGGAATTAACTTATTTGCCTGATGGGATGTACCTTTTTGTTCATTTGCACACTTTTTGATTACAAATACATTTTAAGTAGTAGAAGGTTATCATTTCATTATGTTTAAATATTAGTAAAATAGAATGTATTAGTAAAAATAGACTAAATGTATGTGGTATAACAAATAATCCCCAAATCACGGTGACTTTATATTCCTCTTTCACATGGATACCCCATCTGTGTGTGTGTTTTCTCTCAGAGCTGCGATCGCTCTGGTCTAAGTACCCACTGATGGAGAAGAGCTGGACAAACAAGGAGGATCTTTTCAGCCGGAAAGTGAGATCACTCGTGTTTACTTTTCATGAACTAGAAGCCCACTTCAAGACAAGAAAAACAAGAAGAGCAGCCTTTTCAGGTTTTGAAAACAGGTGAACAATAGTAAGGAAATCAAATACAGTGTTTTGTTCTCTCTTTTCCTGGATTATACGTGAATTCCAAAGTTGACTGACATCTTGGAAAAATCACTCTTCTGTACTTTTCTTTTGTGTAACCCCAATCTCTTCTTAAATTAAAAATAAAAGGACAGTCCTCTGATTCCTTTGACATCTATCAAAAACTGAGGATTAGAGGAGGATAAATGAGAGATAATGTATGTAATGCACTTTGACTAGCTCAGCAGGAAGTAGCCATCTGCATTCAAGGCATTTTTAAAAAAACATGCTGATGAAAGAAGCCCTCAAAAGATAGAGCAAAGGAGAAAAGGCAAATTGTCACACTTCCTCACACTCATCACTTTCTCAAGCACCAAAAACGACAAAACTTCCTAATATTGCCATCTCATGAAAATCTATTTTCAGGAGTTGAATTCAGCACTTATGGCCAACCTCACTATATCAATAGTATCATAGACTCCAACTCTGAAATCCTTAGGACACTTACAAGGATATCATCTGCCTCAGTAACTTTAAAAGTCATCATGATTAGTATCAATTCTACTGTTGACTGGCCAGATTTGTACCATACAAATATGTAAACACTTTCCTTGTCTTAATGAAAAATGAGTAGGTGGAGAATAAAAACTAGTCGTCAATCTGAACAGGTGAGATTTAGCATATGGAGTGGAGCTGTAACTCTAACAGATTGTGATAATGTGAATAAATCTCTTTATAGAGAAAGACAAGAGAAAAACAACAAGAGCAAAAACCTTCAACAGGGGAAGAGCTACATGTTTTACCCAAATGCGCATGTAATTTTATTGTACTTGTATTGTACAATCCTTTGTATTGTATTTGAGAAATGGATTATTTCCTGTCATATCAGTAAACAAGGATGTCATAGTCATATCAGTAAACAAGGATGTCATAGTCATCAGCAATTGCAGCCCTCCAGTGCGATCTGGTGACCCCTAAGGAAACTCAGAAAGGTGAAGAATACCTGCCATCTAGCAGCCATCAGATTTCAGTTACTTCCTATGGTGAGCCCTGAGGATTGATTGATTGATTGATTTAGAAGGAATGATTTCACTGAGTCCAGACTCTTGAATCTTCCCATTCATAGGAAAACACTAAATTCCTTAACTTGGGATATCTAGTTTTCTTTAATTAACAATAACTTTATATTCAGACTACCTTCCCTTTCTGGCAAAACATACATAACCTGGCTCTATCCTTGGAGTAGTTCTCTCATGGTTCCTTGAGATGCTGCCTCTGAAGCTTAAGTCTAAAAACTTTCTGCTGAATAAAACATAGCTCAACTTTTAGGTTGTGAACCTTTTTTTGGTTGACACACTATATTATCTTTCTTCCTATTTTCTTAAACTGAAGATATTTCACTTGACTTTGTTTAGGAAATTCCATACTTTTTCTTTCTTTTATCTTTAAAATCTGCAAATGTAAGTTTTTTATTGGATAAGCATTAATGTTTTTCAGTGATTCGACATCCTTTATATCATCACAAGAGAAGGACAACCAACATCACAAAATCAAACATTTTGGTTGGTTTTGTAGTGGTCTGCATATTTAGAGGCCAGATTTATGCTTCAAAACAGGCTACCTATTTTGAAGGTGATGCCACAGCCTCCTAATGAATTATGTGGTCACATTGAGGAATTTTATAATAGTAACAAGAACCATGTTTTTCTGTCACTGTGACTTTCTTTTTTTATATATTTGTTTGTTTTTCCTATTTTATTTATGTTTTATTATTTTGTTTTTAAACTGTGATTCTCTCAAATGACAAAGTTCTCTCTAACAAGCAGATTCTTAGGACTACTTCAGTGCTATCCAGCTGTCAGGTTGAATGTCAAAGTGACTTGGGAAGGGGCATCTCTACCCATACTACAAAATGCAGAAAAACTTTCTGGAAAAGTTTTATATAAAAACCAAATAAAATAACAAGAATTATTTCAATTATTTCATAACCTTTCCCCTGGTCTTAGTCCAAGGAGCAGGGAGAAGGGTGAATTATTAAGAGAGAACAGAAAAATCAGATGGGCAATGTGAGATCTGGTCATTACATTCTTCTGGTTATAATACTAGATGGTGATCATTGGATAAGAGTAGCTGTATCTCTCCCTCAATGACTCTCCAGATTGTGTAGAATAATTTGCTCTGTTTAAGAGGTAAAAAAGTGTGTGATTTAAGAGTATCTTGGAGAATATGATTTAGGCATCATCAATTCACAGAAGATCCCAAAGTCCCCTTTAACTCAACTGAAGTTACATTTGACCAGTTACATTGTATCCTGAGAATTAATTAACTGATTAAGATGAAGGCACATTTTCTTTCATTTCCTCATATGAATCAGTTCAGTTCAGTTCAGTCACTCAGTTGTGTCTGACTCTTTGTGATCCCATGAATCACAGCATGCCAGTCCTCCCTGTTCATCACCAACTCCCAGAGTCTACCCAAACCCATGTCCATCGAGTCGCTGATGCCATCCAACCATCTCATCCTTTGCCATCCCCTTCTCCTCCTGCCCTCAACCTTTCCCAACATCAGGGTCTTTATAAATGAGTCAGCTCTTCACATAATGTGGCCAAAGTATTGGAGTTTCAACATCAGTTCTTCCAATGAACACTCCAGCAATCTTGATTCCAGCTTGTGTTTCTTCCAGTCCAGCGTTTCTCATGATGTACTCTGCATATAAGTTAAATAAGCAGGGTGACAATATACAGCCTTTACGGACTCCTTACATGACCACTGGAAAAACAAGAGCCTTGACTAGACAGGCCTTTGTTGGCAAAGTAACGTCTCTGCTTTTTACTATGCTGTCTAGGATAGTCATAACTTTCCTTCCAAGGTTTAAGTGTCATTTAATTTCATGGTTGCAATCACCATCTGCAGTGATTTTGGAGCCCAGAAAAATAAGGTCAGCCACTGTTTGCACTGTTTCTTCATCTATTTGCCAGAAAGTGATGGGACTGGATGCCATGATCTTAGTTTTCTGAATGCTAAAAGAGGCTCTTTAGTTCTTCTTCACTTTCTGACATAAGGGTGGTGTCAACTGCTTATTTGAGGTTATTGATATTTCTCCCAGCAATCTTGATTCCAACTTGTGCTTCCTCCAGACCAGCATTTCTCAAGATGTAATCTGCATACCTATAAACATATATATATTTCTTTTTGCTTAGTAAGAATGATTCCTTTCTTTTTATCCAGTTCAGTTCAGTTCAGTTCAGTCACTCAGTTGTGTCCGATTCTTTGCAGCCCCATGAATTTCAGCACACTGGGCATCCCTGTCCATCACCATCTCCTGGAGTTCACTCAATCTCACGTCCATTGAGTTGGTGATGCCATCCAGCCATCTCATCCTCTGTTGTCCCTTTCTCCTCCTGCACCCAATCCCTCCCAGCATCAGAGTCATTTTCAATGAATCAGCTCTTCACATGAGGTGGCCAAAGTACTGGAGTTTCAGCTTTAACATCATTTCTTCCAAAGAATACCCAGAGTTGATCTCCTTCAGAATGGACTTGTTGGATCTCCTTGCAGTCCGAGGGACTCTCAAGAGTCTTCTCCAATACCACAGCTTAAAAGCATCAATTCCTTGGCACTCAGCTTTCTTCATAGTCCAATTCTCACATCCATACACGACCACTGGAAAAACTGTAACCCTGACTAGATGGACCTTTGTTGGTAAGGTAATACTTCTGCTTTTCAATATGCTATCTAGGTTGGTCGTAACTTTCCTTCCAATGAGTGTCTTTTAATTTTATGGCTGCAATTACCATCTGCAGTGATTTGGGGGCCCAAAAAAAATAAAGTCTGCCACTGTTTCCACTGTTTCCCCATCTACTTCCCATGAAGTGATGGGACCAGATGCCGTGATCTTATTTTTTGAATGTTGAGCTTTAAGCCAACTTTTTCACTCTCCACTTTCACTTTCATCAAGAGGCTTTTTAGTTCCTCTTCACTTTCTGTCATAAGGGTGGTGTCATCTGCATATCTGAGGTTATTGATATTTCTCCCAGCAATCTTGATTCCAGCTTGTGCTTCTTCCAGCCCAGCATTTCTCATGATGTACTCTGCATAATTGGCTATACCCTAATACAAAATAAAATGTTTTTAAAAAGTTAATAGAGCCCCATCTTTCTTAGAGATGAAGAACTTAGTTTTGCTTTCAGCTCCATTTTTGCTACTGTCACGTATTTTCACAATTAAGTAGAGATGTTTTTTCAGCATTGTTACAGAACCAAACTTTGGGTCCACTTGCCCACCATGCAACAAAGCCAAGTACTGTTATTGGGCTGTGATAAAGGAAAGTAGAGTCTTTATTGGCAGGGCACCAAGGAGTATGGGGAATTCCATGGACAGAGGAGCCTGGTGATCCATAGTGTCACAAAGAATCAGACATGACTGAAGTGACTTAGCACAAGGAGTATGAGGAGGGGGAGTGTATTGCTCAAAAGAATCAACCTCCCCATGGTTTTTGGGAAAGTGCCTTTAAAGGCAATATTTGGGTGTGGCTGAAGGAAGAAGCAGACAGAACAGGCTCCATTTTGAAAGCAGGACTCCATCTTGGGCTGCACTATGGACTTTGAGCTGTATGTCCAATATCTGTGGAAACAGGAAAAACAGACCCCTGGAAGGAAGAGCCCCAGGGCTTGTACCTAGTTTCTCCAGACCCTTAAAAGAATACCCTAATTATTCTGTGTAAACAAATAGAATCATGCATTCTGTTATGCTTATTGCGGTATGACCACAGGCCTATTGATAATTGTCCACTGTTAACTACCTAGGCTTAAGGCATATAAATCACAGGTTAATTTTGATTGTATTTTTTTTTTTTTTAATTTGTTCAGACTAGTTTCAGGGAATTTGGGGAGGAGAGTGTCAGTTCAGTTCAGTCACTCAGTCGTATCCTACTCTTTGCAACCCCATGAACCACAGCACTCCAGGCCTCCCTGTCTATCACCAACTCCTGGAGTCTACCCACATCCATGTCCATCGAGTCAGTGATGCCATCCAGCCATCTCATCCTCTGCCGTCCCCTTCTCCTCCTGCCCTCAATCTTTCCCACCATCAGGGTTTTTTCAAATGAGTCAGCTCTTCGCATCAGGTGGCCAAAGTATTGGAGTTTCAGCTTTAGCATCAGTCCTTCCAGTGAACACCCAGGACTGATCTCCTTTGGACTGGTTGGATCTCCTTGCAGTCCAAGGGACTCTCAATAGTCTTCTCCTACACCACAGTTCAAAAGCATCAATTCTGCAGCACTCAGCTTTCTTTATAGTCCAACTCTCACATCCATGCATGACCACTGGAAAAAGCATAGCTTTGACTGCTACTGTTGCTGCTAAGTCACTTCAGTCCTTTCCAACTCTGTGTGACCCCATAGATGGCAGCCCACCAGGCTCTGCCATCCCTGGGACTAGACAGACTTTTGTTGGCAAAGTAATGTCTCTGCTTTTTAATATGCTGTCTAGGATAGTCATAACTTTCCTTCAAAGGTTTAAGTGTCATAATTTCATGGCTGCAATCACCATCTGCAGTGATTTTGGAGCCCAGAAAAATAAAGTCAGCCATTGTTTCCATTGTTTCCCCATCTATTTGCCATGAAGTGATGGGACCCGATGCCATGATCTTAGTTTGGGCATGTACAATTAGGGTATGTAATGTTTTCACAAACACTGGTCAGCCTTGGCTAAGAGGAGACTCTGCATTGGGCCCACCAGTGTAATAAACTGCACTCCATTATCTGCATTGTCCCTCTAAGTGAGTTTATTTCCCAAAACGTGTGGCTACAACATGACAGCTGCAGGATGGGTGTTGAAATAACAGGATGGTGTTTCAGGAATCTCCTTCATCAGCCTTCTAGTTCCAGCTAGATTCTATGGTTTTAGACCCAGTGTCTTGCACCTGGGTGGTAGAGGTCAGGAAGGTTTAATTTCTGAAGAACTCAAAGATATTCCTGAGATTGTTATGTAAATCTCTTGAGAAGGAACTAGAACTTTGTTTTATCACTGAACTATTGTCATTGCTTTTCCTTTCTCTGCATTTGCTCACCTTCCTAACTTGTAACCATTGTGCCTGCTCTTTGAAACTCAGGGAAGACCAAGGAGACTACAGCCTTTTTCTACAGGCAAGAAATGGGGTATATGGAGGGGATTTTGTTCCCAGGAGGCCCCCAGAGGGTACTTCTTGTTTTCAATCTCCCCTTTTCTTTGATACTTCTCAATTTTGAGGGGAATGCTTACAGTATAAGAAAGAGAATAAAAAGTTTTAGATAGAGAGATTAAGCGTAAAATGGAGGAACTCAGTTTTGGGGGGACTTGGCTTAAGTATCACATGTTTGGCAATCTTCCCGCAAAACAGAATATACTAAAGACATAAAAGCATTGCCTTTTTCATGCATAAATGTGAAAAAGAAATTGAAATAAATACTTTCAGTGGCCTGTCACTTGCCCCTGGCACTTGATCCATAGTGAAGTGGTAAATGGATGCACCCACTTCTCCTTCCTCTTATAAAGGGGGGAAACTTTACCACCTCAAAATATTTCTCACTGGCATCAGGATTTTTTTAGGCTGATTATTTTTAAGAAACAAAAGATTCAGGAAGAGCTTTTACCTTTCCCTTAACTACCTGAAAACAATTTATAAAAGAGAACAGAAAGAGAACTATCAGTAGGGATAGCTATCTAGAACTAGGTCTGGTCTATTGGTAGAAACTAACAATGCCTGTTTGTTCACAACAAACTCTGTGTCTCTTTGTCTCTGAATGGTATGGTAAACAATTGCTTAATCTTTGCTCTTCACATTTTCATGTAAATTGTCTTTCTTCTCCTTCAAAATGTTGAACTTCAATTCCCTCTCCTTAACTCAAAAAGGCACAGAAGCCTGGATTATTTGACCACCTGTGGGCTTCATATTCTAATAGAGCCCTCATACATGCAACATTAATTTGCTTTTCCTGTAAAACTATCTTATGTCAGTTTAATGATTAGATCATCCAGAACTGGAAAGGTAAAGGAAAACTTTTCATTCTGTATAAACATTCTTCTTTAATATTTCTTTACTTTTAGCTTTTTTTCCTCACCATGTTTTGCTTAAAGAACAAGTATAGATGGTAGTAGAATGGAGCTTAAGATAATAATGGTTAAGAATAAAAGGTTTTATAGTATGCAGGAAACCCAAGAAGTTGAGAGCTTGCAAGAAATTGTGCCAGCCTATAGATATTAGGACAGAGAATTCCCTAATTTGTGACTGTTCATGCCTGCTCTTTGAAACTCAGGGAAGGCCCAGGAGACTACAGTTCTGTCCTATAGAACTCTCAGGAAGTACAGTTAGGAATGGGAGGGAAGTTGAGCACCACTCCTCCTCATTCTTGCCTCTACTCCTATCACAATACTTGGGGTTTTTGAAAAAAAAAAAAATCTTTGAAAAGATGAATATTTTTGTTACTAAAAGGATATATATGTGTACATATATATGTGTATGTCTTTGTGCATGTGTGTGTGTGAGTATAGTGTGTATGTATATGCTTTTAAACCACTGATTTAACCAATCTGTTCAGTTAAAAGTTGAAGAAACAAAGTCTTAAAGTTGTCTAAATAAATATGTAGGAGCCAAGACTAGAAATCTGCTTTCCTGCCTCCCAATTCTGTTTTCTATTTTTTCCATATGACACTGCCTTTGTTACTTGGCACTGAGCCAGGAAAGACTAGGCTGGTGTGGCAAGTTGTTCTGAAAGAGAGAAGGGGAAGTAAGAAGCGGTATGGAAATGGGAGAGAATGAAAATCCTAATACCTCTCGTGTCCAAAGGACTCTTTAGGTGTGGCAGAGTGACTACTCAGCAGAGCCAGAGATTTGCTCTACCCAAGCGAGAGTGGTTATTGGAGAAATGAAGTGCTGTCCCATAGGTGAGAAACACCACAGTGGTGAGGGTTTCTTCTCGGTCAGTGATGTTTTTGCAAGACAGTAAATGTGAATAAGGGGCTGAGGGGAGCAGAACTCTTGGCAAATTGATTAGTAAACGTGGGAATCCCTAATTTGAGACCAACTTCTACTTTACTATGATCCTTTCCTTCTTCCTGCATATTAATAAATGATTTTCATTTGCACCAGATTCTTCAACATTTATATAGTCTATATTTTGAACTATTGGTTCTAATCTCTTCCCTTGATGACTGGTTTCCTGAAGGATGGGCAAATTATTGCCCCATGTCTTCCAGGCACCTTTTACTGTTCTAATCACTGCATGGTTTCTTAAAATGTGTAAGGAAAAATTTACTGAATCTTTTTTACTGTCAATAAAATTAAAGGTGGACAATTTAAACAATTATATGTTCCACCTGTCAAAAGAGGAGTACAGGATTCATATAGACATACTGGTTAATGGCCTCTTTGACAAAGCCTGTTAGATATCAGAGGAAGTGGAGTTCAGTTGTCCTCACAGCCCTGGGAAAGGAGCCACATCCCTGCTTTCACAGCAGGCTGCTCCCTGTCGGTTCTCCCTGCTCCAGTGAACGCTTCCCTTTGCAGAAGCCCTATAACATTACCATGCATAACAATCTGTCACTATTATTCATGGCTTTTCTCCAGTCTCCATACTTTTGACATTGCCATTAAAGAGATTCAGTGTGCTTAGTAGCTCTTTAAAAAATAAATAATTGAAAACTAAATTATATTAAACCGGGCCAATGCTGACCCCTTCACCTCAGTCCATTGCTATCTCCTTAAATGTATTCCTTCTTAAATCATATTGTAATTTGAAGATGCTGAAGTCTAAGTTTTTTTACTCAAATGCAGTTTCTTCTGATGCATAATTCATTTTCACTTTGTTACTGGTGCTGCACACGCAATCGCTTTTTTGGCAGCTAAATGCAGGATGAAATCAACAACTCTGTAAAGGGTGAGGAATCGGAGTGGACATCTTGGCGGAAGAAATATTAAGCATGTCACAATGTTTTGTACTCTGTCTGGTGAAATGGAGACAAAAACCTCCAACACCCCCAAGTTAAAGAGAGACGATGGCATTTTACTGCTGAAAATTATCTACCACAGATGTAATGCTGATGTTAGATTGAATTATTCTACATATCATTGAAAGCTGTGAGTTTTGAATGTTTTTCAAGGCTCAGAATCATTTGATGAGCATCGTCTTGGAGTTTTGCTATCATGAAAGAGACTGCTCCCTGGATTTTCCGTCTTTATTATGTTCCCAAATGTTTAGAATTCCCAACAAAAACATTTAACCATAAAACAAAGATAAACTAAGTTGGAATGTCTCAGAGTGGTGAGATTGTCAATGCAGACAGAAATTTGAAAGCTTTAAAATTTTAAATCTAAAATTTTAGCTTTAAATTATGGAGCAAAGTGACCTCATGTCATACAAACATAGAGAAATGCCATTTTATTGGGTCTTTTTGAAAAAGCATATTGCAATGTTTCTTCAAAATAGTTATGAAACCAGGAAGGTTGCTTCTGTTCCTTTCACATTGCCTTTTTTCACTAATTAAAATACACACACACACACACACACACACACACACACACACACTTTAATATGTAACATTTTGAGGACTTCCTTGGTGGCTCAGCGGTAAAGAATCGGCCTGCAATGCAGAGTCACTGAAGGTGCAGGTTTGATCCCTGTGTCAGGAAGAATCCCTGGAGCAGGGCATGGCAACCCACTCTAATATTCTTGCCTGGAAAATCTCGTGGATAGAGGAGCCTAGCAGGCTACAGTCCATAGGGTCGCAGAGTTGGACACAACTGAGCAACTTCATTTTAATGCCATTTGTGCTAAATGGATACCAGAAAACATTGCAAATGCCTAATATTTTAAAACATGTTGTCATGATACATTTAATGAGGGAGTATCAACAAAAGGAATACTTTATCATATTGCCAAGTCCCCACTCCATTCCTCTTTCTTATACCTTGTGAAATATCTGCAGTATTTCTCCCTTTAGCTTTAACCTGCTTGACAAGGCATTTTCTAGGTACTATTCACCTGATTAGGACCTGAGATGTGCGTATTCTAAATGCATGGATATCGGTCTATTGGTTAGAATTTCAGAACAGATAACTATAAGGAAGATTACGTGTGTGTGTGTGTGTTTACAGTGTCAGAGTGGAAGGATATGGCATTTTTCATATTTCTACTAATTAAATTACCACTTTTTCCCTTTTCTATATGTTTATTACACTACCCCACTGTATCACTTCGGCTCTTTCTGAACACCTTGGAATAAGACAGCTGAAGACAAATTTTCAGAAATAAGAGGGAAATAACCTGAAAGGTTAATTGGTTAGAGAGATTGTTTGATTGGGGCTGATTAAACAAAATAAATCTCTGTACTTGATGCAAGGACAATGAATGACTGAGGCAGGGCAAAGTAGGGTACATTGCCTTTTTTTATTTTTCATGTATTCAGAACAACAAATTTGAGATGGAAGAGATTTATGAAGTTCAAGCATAACTTTGGAATAAAATTTAATTAATTTTTCAACATATCACCTTGAATCTATGCAATGGACAAGTCCTATGCTAGGCACCAAAAGAAGCACAGAAAACTGAAAGACAGCCTGAAACACTAGTTGAATTTTTCAAATGGTAACAAATAACTCAAATTATTGAAATAGACACTGAATATATAGTCTTAGAAATTTCAAATGAGCTCTTCAAATTGCCTACCCCATATTGTAAAAATCGGAATCCCTTTTCAGTCACATGCCTCCATTATTTTACCGCATCCATGCCCTTTGAAGTTTAGTAATATAAATTCATAGCTTTATTCTTTGGAGATGTTTCACTAGCCAAGAAAATTTCTCCCTCTGCTTGGGTATGTCTGGGTGTGTTTTCTGGCTTATTTATTCAATAAGCTAAGAAGGAAAATCTTTCTTTACCAGGCTATTTTTTTCCTGAATTTGGTGGCAGACAGCAGAGATTTCCCAGGTAGCAGATTGATGGTAGACTGTCTTTGGCTCTTTCAATAGCTACAAAGACACAGAAGTGTCTCTGGAATGTCATGGTCCTTCCTGGGCTTCACTGTTCTGGATAGCAGTAAATTTATGATAGTTTGTAACCAATAATCCTTACTAAGAAATGGGGATTCTTGAAGAAATTTCAGAGGACCAAATGCTTGGTCATAGATTGTTTGCTGGTCTTTTCCCCATCTCTTTCTCAGGACAACAGTCCTGCATCCCTCTTTTCTTTCACTTTGTTACATTTTCTCTTCTGCAAAGACTTCTCCAAAAGATCTGTCTGCCAATATGACTAAGCCAAGTGACAGATAATACATGTTATGGTGTTAATATCTTCCATTAAATATGAATTTGCAAAGAGAAAACAAAACCCTTCAAGATCTAAAATAGTAACTTGAGAAGAGTGGGAGCACCAGGAGTGTGAAAAGCATTTTGAAAGGTCATCTTATCTCATGGCTTGTAAAGTGCCTTATTCAACACAGCCTATTCATGAAGTCCAGTCCAAATACAAGTCAACTCAAGATGGGTTTATTCTCTAAGGAGAAACTACAGACACATTCTACTTGATATAAAAGAAAATAACAGGCACTTGGGACTATTTAAATTCTTTGTAGAAGGCCAAGGGTATATTGACTCTGTTTGAAGCAGAAGATAAAAAGAAAAGTCACACAAAACAGGAAAGTTAGAGAGTAACTACATTTACTAAAAAAGGAATTTTCCTAGTAAAATTACTTATACTAAAGTCACCATTTTATCTCTTTAATTTTTAATGGTAATGATTCATCATCTCTCCTCAGTCTTCTTGACTTATATACAGAATAAGAATCCATTATTTTTCCTTCCTTTGGTATTTAGTACAAGAATCAGTACAACTTTTTTGAATGGCCTATACCACATTTTTTTTTTAACATTTTCAAAGAGTTGTAAAAATAAATCAACAACAACAACAAAATGCAAATAATAATAAGCAAAAGATTGACCAAAAAAGACCTCATGCAGCCCACAAAGTATAAAACATTTACTATCTGGGGTCTTATTTAAAAACTTCCGCAGCTGTTGCTCTAGAGGATAGTAAACTGGTAGAATAGTAGGACTACTGGCGGTAGTAGGACTATTGAGCCACAGTTAGTCTAGTAGGACTAACTCTATAAGTATAGATACAACTTCTGAAGGAAAACGTGATGACCAAAGTTGGAAGGCTGGTGAATCATGCTTTAAAAGAGTGGTGACATTTACTCAAATGGTGACATTAGAAAAGGCAGTAGAAATAAATTCAGAAGAATTCTGACTGTCAAAGAGAGTCGTAGAATGGGAAGACATTTCAAGGCAAAGATTTCAGATATGTGATTAATGGGCTGTTTTTTGTGGTACTGAAACCAACTAGGAAATACCAGAAGCCATGGGATGATGGTGTTCAAAGGTCACAGTAACCCACAGCAGTATTACAAGCACAAGATGCTAGACTGAGAATATGAGTCAAATTGACTACCAGTGCAACAAGAAATCCGTGAAACTCACAAGCAATGACTGTTAAACCAGGTGATCAAAAAACAAAACAAAACAAAAAAAATGGCAACTTTGCATATAAGCCAAATGTTAAAATGTGACATCAGGAAAGCAAAGACAGGTGACCAAATTCAGTCTACAGCAAACTCCCTCATAAACCTGCATAGAATTAACCAAATCAAGGCATAGCAAAAAGGAGAAAAGGGAAAACATAAAATAAAGCCTACACCAGATGACATTGACAGCTATACTATTACAGATTGAATTGATGTTCCATAAATATATGCTGGGCTCCTGCATTACAGTGGTCTGCTCTCATTGTCAGCTGAGCAATTGCCTAGATGGTGAATTGCATGTGACTCTGAAGGGGAGGCATCTGGGTAGGCTGACATGGATTCTGGGATGCTGTGGGCACCCAAGTCCTCCAAACGGAAGGGAGACATATGAAAGGAGTAACAGCACATCATGTATATCCATTAAAAACAAAAATATGACACACTATTGAAATGGGCATTACACACTCAAGGAAGAGTTTACCTTTAAAAGCTGTCCCTTCATGTAACTATGATACAAGGATTGATACCCTGCCATGGCATCCTTTCTAATTCTATCAGGCAGGATTGAAAATTAGTCTTACTTTATGGATCTCAAGGTAGTACCTTTTTGTACTCAGATATTATTGCTCAGCTTAGTCATTTACCTTCATCCTTTGACTTGAGGTGCTTTTACTCTTTAAAAAATGGTTGCCTCTGAGAACTCATATTAGAAACATTAAAAACATTCTTCCTGACCCTGTCATACCTCTGTGCAAAGAGTCTTGTATGCTAATGTAACCTATTAGAGACAATGAAATGTAGAATCTAGTATTTCTTTTTACCTTGAAAATCAGTGGAGTTCCAGCGTGTAAGCATGAGAGGAAATTTAGGTGCATACACTGCACTCCCCACATGGAGGATCTCTTTTTTCATAGGACACAGTCTCTCATTTCCAGCCTTTGGAAATCAGTCGCTTTGTGTGACACTTTGCTCCTTCCAGTAGTTTTCATGTATAAAGTTTAAATTCTTCTGGACAAGTTATGAAGCATAATGTGTGTGCTTCAGTAAGGATAATCCCACTAGATCACTTCCTCTTATTATTGGGAAAGTCATAATAGCATGAGAATGCTGTTTATCTAAAGGTGAGAGAATATGAGGTCATGACAAAAGGGTAAAAAAGGATATGGATTTTGAAGGAATGAAGAAAAATAAAGACAAAGTTCAAGGATGTCCATTCAAGCATCTATTCTGACCTCTCCATTAACCTCTCCATAACTTTTTCTTACCTCCTGGATGTTAAGACTGACTGATTTTATTTTCTTTTTAAAATAGTGTTCAGCAAACACCACATACGTTTGAAGTGTGAAAAGAGAAGAATGCGACAAGCTCTCAAAAAGGTGGTGGAAATTATAGGTAGCGAAAATGTAATTATCCGACTTGGAGTTCTTCCAGGCCGGATCCACCTGATCAGAGACATTAGAGCAAATGCATTACACTTTTAAAAAGTCTCCTGCTGGGCTCACTGAATGAGAGTAATATCATATTGCCTATGGTTCTGGTAAATAAAAAGCATCATTAACAATAACACAATGTGAAGAGCCTGCTGAAATGATATACTGTATTTAGCCATGATGGTGCATCAAAATCACAAGCCTGGCTTTGGAAATGGGCAGACGCACTGGAGGGGCAAACAGTGATGATTAAAAAATGCAGTTAGAGCAGGAGTGAACTCTTTCCAGCTTTTTCTCATAGAAAATTTTCCTCTTCAAAAGCAATCATACCAGGAAACTTATTCCACTTCAGAATAGGAGAGCTGATTGTACTGAACATGAGAAAAAACAAGTTCTTTCTATTCTGGCATGATGGTACAATCACAAAACCAATGGCCAACGCACGTGGGTCACTGACTAGGTACAGAGCCAGCAGAGGTAGGAGTGAAAGAGGGTCAATTTGTGATTGGAGAGTAATGTCAGTGTCATTCTCATTCCTAGCAGATTCATTTCAATAAAATTCAACAAATATTTCGAAGTATCTTTCATATGCAGGTATTTCCCTTGACATTATGAGCTATGAAAGAAGTATGACATTCTCCCTGTTTTCAAAATGATTAGACTTTACTTGGGATGGCATATGAAAATTGTAACATGGGAAATAGGTTAATTAAAAAGTGTTCAATTATCAAAATAAAATAGACATGTGAAAAGGTGTTGTGGGAATCCAGTGTTATAACCAACGGATGGTATTGATAACAATATCAAGGAGGAAGTTTTATTTAATATGGACCTTGAATTTAATTAATTTAATTTAATTGGGCTTCCCTGGTGGCTCAGAGGTTAAAGCGTCTGCCTCCAATGCGGGAGACCCGGGTTCGATCCCTGGGTCGGGAAGATCCCCTGGAGAAGGAAATGGCAATCCACTCCAGCATTCTTGCCTGGAGAATCCCATGGACGGAGAAGCCTAGTAGGTTACAGTCCATGGGGTCGCAAAGAGTCGGACACGACTGAGCGACTTCACCTTCACCTTCACCTTGAATTTAATTAAACATAGAGCTGATAGCAGCTGGTAGGCACAAAGATGACCTTCCCAGTGTCTGTGGCCACTGTCCCTTCTGATTGGGAAATGTTGTAACTGCATAGACAGCTTAGATGAACAAATACGGAAAAGGAAATGAGGGCAGTATATATGCTATGCATAATACATCTAATATGTTATATACAGAGGCAGAATCAGATGTTGTATATAAAGATCTATACATATTGATCAGTCACATTTATGTAATTGTGATATCTATTGTACAACTATAATATCCCTCAAACTAGCTAACATATGAAGTGCCCACTATGTGCATTTTTGTCATCTCTAATTTTCACAAGTATCTATTATTCTCATTTCCAGATGAGGAAACAGTATCAGTGAGAATGTAGGGAGCTCAAGGTGGGAAGGGAGTGAAGCAGGACTCACTCTCACTTCTGCTGGACTAAAAACCTTTTCCTACTACCATATAGGACCTATCACATAGAGAAAGCAGTTTGAACAAACATATCAATATGCTCAGTTCACAAGTACTATGTTTGCCTGCGACTTGGTTAAAGTTCTGTACTGTAGAAAGCAAAGGGTAAAGAATAGTACCTGTATATGTCATTTGAGAGAGTTAGGAAGGACTTATCACTAGAGTTTTATTCGCTATCATATCACCCCTCAGGTAATCATATACCCCTCAGGTATTCATCAAGTCTGCTTTTCAAAATAAATTTTTTTCTAGGAGAAGTTAATGTGTACCAAAATTATGTACACCTTAATAGAAATGGGTTTGGCAAATCTTTTTCCATGACTAAAATGACTTCAGTTACCATAAAAGCACTGAACTTTCTGTCTACATATGCCTTCTTGAATGAAAAACTGAGGAGTGTACAAAAAGAAAGAGGGTTGAAAATTGACATTTTCTTCTTCAAAGTGGATCTGTAACTCTCTGTGGTGGCAGCTGATATACTTGTCTGATACTTCTATATTATTTCTAAGTGTAGAAGTCTCGTCAATTCCAAGTACCCTGAGATACCTACAAACAAATCAGAGACTTCTCTGCATCTTTAATCATGGCTTTAATAAAATGTGTCCTCCAGTGGTTTTTTCTTTCTGTCTCTACGTACTTGTAATTCAGTGTAAATAAATATATATACTTAGAAAGACTATACAGAGGGTATCAACTCTGGGGGAATTTTAGAACTCTCTCATTAATCATAGATAACATTACAAAAACTCCAATATTTCTTGGGCTTCCCTGGTGACTCAGATGGTAAAGAATCTGCCTGCAATGTGGGAGACCTGGATTGGATCCCTGGGTTGGGAAGGTCCCCTGTAGGAGGGCATGACAACCTACTCCAGTATTCTTGCCTGGAGAATTCCCAGGGCTACAGTCCATAGGGTTGGAACAGTTGGATATGACTGAATGACTAAGCATAGCATAACATTACAAAAAAAATATTTAAAATATGAAATTTTGATGAAACTGACAAGAGAATGAGTTCTCTCTTCCTCAGATTTGGGAAAAGAATGGGAAACAAGAGAGAGCAGTGAATTGTAAAGCAGTACAGTTAATCAGGGAGTATCAGCCATGCCCAAGAACTTGTTTTCTTCTAGTCCCTGTGTTCCCTGATATATGCTTATTAAATTAACAAGGTCTGTATTGAAAAGGTGTTTAAAAAAAAGAGAAAAAAAAAAAAAGAGAGAGAGAGAGACAGAAGGCATAATTAAAGACTGGATAATAATCCAGAAATGGTATCTCCAAGGAAGAGAGATGAGATAGCTGTGCAAGACATTAGGGGGATGTTCCTGATAAAGGGAACATCTGTAAAGCTCCTCTAGTTGGAAAGAAACTGGCTCCTTAGAGGATCTGAAAGAAGACCAGTGTAAATAACACTTCCAGAGAGAAAGTGAGTTGAGCAGAGGCTACTCGTGCAGGCATAAGTCAGTTCACACAGTGTAGAGTTCTAACAATTACTAAGAATTTATATGTGCAGTGTAGTTATAGATGGCTTTTTAGCAGAAAGGTGACAGAATTGTTTTTCATTTTAAAATCCTGCTAATTTCATTCACTCATGTGAGTTTTATATTTAACATGTTAGATATTAAACTTAAAAATTAATTTATTAAAAATATAAATGTAAAAAAATCAATTAAATCCTAATGTTAGCAGCATATTTTAATGCAGAATGACTGCTTTTTTTTTTTTTTAAAGCCAATTCCAGTGAGAAGAGTATCATTGTTTTACATTTTGTAGTTCTGGGTTTAGTGATTGAACAGAAGATGGCTGGGTTCTCATATGTATTTTATCTCCAATTTGTTGCAATATCAGAAGTCAAATAGCCTCTGGAAAATTCCACTGTTACTTGTGAAAGAATGAGAGTGAAGAGAAAGATGGAATCTTAATTTTATTATGAGAACTATCTTGATCTTGCTGACCACCTGAGAAGTTCTCAGAGCCGTATGCTGAGAACTTCTAATCTAGATGAAGCACCACAGGTTTGGTGCTTTTTGGAATGCAAATACAATCTATATTCTTCCAAATATACGTCCTACTTGTCAGAATTTCCCTTCAAGACAGGCAGAACTCAAGGCTATTGTACCTTGAGAGAATAAGGGACTTAAAACAGGACTTATCCTCAGGCTACAGAACAGAGTTGTAGCTAATTGGAGTTACACTGTCCAGGGGTAAAGCACAAATCAGCAGTCAGGTGACGTGCCAACAGAGGCCTTTGTCTGCACAAGAAATCAGGTTGCAAACAATAAATAAGACACCAGGGGCTTGGTTTTAAGACAGGTAGATTGGAGTCTGGCCATCCTCTTGATAATTTTCTAAAAGGAGGGTTAGAGAAACTTCCTGAGCTGCAGGATCTTTTGTAAATATTGACAAGTATGATTGGCAGGAAAAGATATTTTAATTGTATGTCAAAGTACACATCCTTTAAAAATCAGTCAGAAAAATATCAATAGTCCAAAAGAAAAAAGACAAAAGTGAGCATATTAATGTAAGTATGAAAAAAAAAATTACTTGCAATTTGTTAGTAAATAAAATGTCAATCGATTTCCATGTTTCACTCATTGTATTGATCACTCTCAAATACCAGAAAATAAGTGAGGTAAGCATTTTAAGAGTGTCTTTATAGTTTAGTCAGTAAAAAATCTGCTTGCAGTGCAGGAGATCCAGGTTCAATTCCAGGGTCGGGAAGATCCCCTGGAGAAGGAAATGGCAACCCACTCACCCATTCTTGCCTGGACAATCCCATGAACAGAGGAGCCTGGCAGGCTACAATACAAGGAGTCGCAAGAATCAGACACAACTTAGCGACTAAACCATGACCACTAAGCATTTCAATACACAAGTGATAGAAGTTCCAAACCTGGCTTTTCTGGAAAGTAACTTGGCTGAATTTCATCCATGAACTTCAGGAAAACCCTATCTTAAAGAAGATTACCTAAAAAAGCCATAAAATATTCATCTTGTAAGTAAAAAAATCCATGATTTACTACTGATGGTTCAGTTAAGTTCAATTGCTCAGTTGTATCTGACTCTTTGAGACCCCATGGATTCTAGCACACCAGGTTTACCTGTCCATCACCAACTCCCAGAGCATGCTCAAACTCATCTCGATCAAGTCAGAGATGGCATACAACCATCTCATCCTTTGTGGTCCCTTTCTCCTCCTGTCTTCAATCTTTCCCAGCATCAGGGTTTTTTCCAATGAGTCAGTTCTTCCCATCAGGTGGCCAAAGTATTGGTATTTCAGCTTCAGCATTAGTTCTTCTAAAGAATATTCAAGACTGATTTCCTTTATGATTAACTGATTTGATCTCCTTGCAGTCCAAGGGATTCTCAAGAGTCTTCTCCAATACCATAGTTCAAAAGCAACAGTTCTTTGATGCTCAGCTTTCTTTATAGTCCAACTGTCACAACCATACATGACTACTGGAAAAGCCATAGCTTTGACTAGATGGACTTTTGCTGGCAAAGTAATGTCTCTGCTTTTTAATATGCTGTCTCAGTTTGTCACAGCTTTTATTCCAAGGAGCAAGAGTCTTTTAATTTCATAGCTGCAGTCACAATCTGCAGTGATTTTGGAGTCCAAGAAAATAAAGTCTCTCACTGTTTCCATTGTTTCCCCATCTATTTCCATGAAGTGGTAGGACCAGATGATATTATCTTCATTTTTAAATGTTTGTATTAAGCCAGCTTTTTCACTCTCCTCTTTCATCAAGAGGCTCTTTAGTTTCTCTTCACTAAGAGTGGTGTCATCTGCATATCTGAGGTTATTGATATTTCTCCCTGCAATCTTGATTCCAGTTTGTCCTTCATCCAGCCTGGCATTCCGCATGATGTAATCTGCATATAAATTAAATAGGCAAAGTGACAATAGACAGCCTTGAGGGACTCCTTTCCCAATTTGGAACCAGTCCATTGTTCCATGTCTGGTTCTAACTGACATTTCTTGACCTGAATACAGGTTCCTCAGGAGACAAGTAAGGTGGTCCAGAATTCCAATCTCTTGAAGAATTTTCTACAGTTTGTTGTGATCCACACAAAGACTTTGGCACAGTGGAAAAGTCAGAAGGAGATGTTTTTCTGAAACTCTCTTGCTTTTTCTATGATTCAACAGATGTTGGCAATTTGATATCTGATTCTTCTGCCTTTTCTTTGTAAGGAACACATAAATAGACAAGTAAATATATAAATATAATGAAAGGAAAGCTCTATCTTATAGCACAAAAAGTGCTAATAAATGTAGAAGGCACATTGGGATTAGAAAAACCACCACTTTGTAATCATAGATAATTATTTTGGCATGAATTATCAACAGAGGCAAGCATTTGATGAGGAACTGGATATTTAGATAGACTCAAACCATCTCCTCACTAAAGCATTTTTTCAAAAAGAAAAATAAAATTTAAATTTATATCAACATGGAAGACACACTTTAGCCAAATGATCCAAGTTAATATGACTAATAATGGGAAATCAATATTCTGTAGTGTCTAGTACTTTGTTGTATCCTTGACAAGTTAGTAACCCAAATCTAACTGTGAGGAGATCCAAGTAAGGGACAGGCCAATGCTGTTTGTATTTTTTAAACTATTTCACGAAACACACACAAAAAAAGAGATCCAAAGCAGTTTTGGATTAAAAGGCCTAGTGAGTCCTATCATGATATTAAATTCAAGGTATAATATGATTTGGATCCTGGAAATAAGGTCAGTGTAAAGAACATTATTGAGATTATTGGTGAAATTTGAATATGGGCTATTGATTAGATAATATTCTTATCAATATTAAAGTTCCTTGACTAACTGCACTATAGTTGTGCTTAGTCACTAAGTCATGTCTGACTCTTTGTGACCCTGTAGACTGTAGCTCACCAGCCTTCTCCAAGCATGGGATTTTCCAGACAAGAATACTAGAGTGGGTTTCCATTTCCTTCTCCAGGGGATCTTCCCAACCCAAGAACTGAACCCTCATCTTCAGTGTTTCCTACATGGGTAGACGGATTCTTTACCACTGAGCCACCAGGAAGCACGATAGTTCCTTGTTTATAGAAAAGTGCTGGAGAATTTAAACTTAAATGACATACTGTACGTAACTTTTTCCGAATTGTTGTAGAAAAAGTAAATATTGGGTTGGCCACAAAGTTTGTTTGGGTTCATAACCTCTTACAGGAAAATCCAAGCAAACTTTTTGGTTAAGCTAAGATATACACAGGCTTCCTAGGTGGCGCTAGTGGTAAAGAACCCACCTGTCAATACTGGAGACCTGGATTCCATCCCTGGGTCAGGAAGATTCTCTTAGAGAAGGGAATGGCAAATCACTCCAATATTCTTCCCTGAGAAATCCCATGGACAGAGGAGCCTGGCAGGCTACAGGGTGGGGTCACAAAGAGTCAGACATGATTTAGCAGCTAAACAGCAGCATGAAAACTGACAACCCTGTAACCTGGTGACTCTCACCTTTTGAGATGTCCCAGACCCTCTCTATAGAGTGTGTATCTTCTTTCACTTTCCTATGGTCCCCTCTTGAATCCTTTCCTGCATGAAGTCAGCCAAGAACCCACATTTGGCAGCTGTCCCAGGGACTCAGATGTGACCTTGTATGTGACCATGATCTCGAACTCCAATTTCTTTCTTGCAACAATTGGATTTTTGAAAATCATAAGATTATAGGTAGCTTTATTTTCATGCATTTTACTGCATTTTCTTTTTTTTTTTTTACCATGAGGATGAGTTTGTTTTATAAACAACAAGAAAAAATCAACAAATGTTATATTTAAAGCTACTTAATGAAATATTAGGCTTCCCTGGTGGCTCAACAGTAAAGAATCCACTTGCCAGTGCAGGAGATGCAGATTCGATTCCAGGGTCAGGAAAATCCCCTAGAGAAGGAGATGGCAACCTCCTCTAGTATTCTTGCCTGGGAAATTCCATAGATAGTGGAGCACATCACGCTACAGTTGATGGTGTCCTGAAAATAGTTGAACATGAATTAGTAACTAAACAACAACAAATGAACTATCAGATATCTCTGAGAAGTCCAGAGAGGAGACCTTAAGGCTGCATTAAGACACAGTTGCATATACATAAAAGGAGATGGGTTTAGTTACAGAAATTCAACTGCTAATTTAAATATATTAAGTACCACTAGTAAATTTTAAAAATTTATGAAGGTTCCCTTTTCTCTACATCCTTGCTAACATTTGTTATTTATGGTCTTTTTAGTGATAGCCATTCTGAAAGGTGGGATGTCACATCTCTTTTTGGTTTTACTTTGCTTTTCTCAGATTATTGGGCCTATATTATAATATATATTTTCATGTGTCTGTTGTCCTTCTGTATGTCTTCTGTGGAGAAATGTCTACTCAGGTGTTCTGCCCATTTTTTAATCGGGCTGTTTGTTTTGTTTTGTGTTTTGATTTTGAGTTGTATGAGCTGTTTATATATTTCAGATATTAACTTCTTATAAATCATATCATGAGCAAATATTTTCTCCCATTCAATAGGTTTTCTTTGCAGTGCAAAAAGCTTTAAGTCTATTAGATCCCATTTGTTCATTTTTGCCTTTATTTCCCTTGCTTTAGGGGACAGATCCAAAAAATATTGCTATGATTTATGTCAAAGAATGTCCTGCCTAGGTTTTATTCTAGGAGTTTCATGGTTTCTGGTCCTACATTTAGCTCTTTAATTCATTTGGAATTAATGTTTGCATATGGTATGAGAAAACATTCTAATTTCATTTTTTACATGTAGCTGTCCAGTTTTCTCAGCACCACTCATTAAAGAGACTTTTTCTCCATTATCTATTCTTATCTCCTTTGTCATCGATTGATAACCATAAGTATGTGGATTTACTTCTAGGCCCTCATTTCTGTTCCATTAATCTCTGTGTCTGTTTTTGTGCTAGTACCATACTGTTTTAGTTACTGTAGCTTTGCAGAAAAATCTGAAGTCAAAGAGTATGATTCCCCCAGCTCTGTTGTTCTTTCTCAAGATTGTTTTGGCTATTTGTGTTTCCATACAAAAAAAAAATTTAATTGTTTGTTCTCCTT
Organism: Cephalophus harveyi; assembly: GCA_006410635.1. Classification (NCBI taxonomy): domain Eukaryota; kingdom Metazoa; phylum Chordata; class Mammalia; order Artiodactyla; family Bovidae; genus Cephalophus; species Cephalophus harveyi. The sequence continues at coordinate 319,387 of SJYT01025601.1, read as the reverse complement.
CTGTGAAAAATGTCTTTAGTATTTTGATAGGGATGATTTTTTTAGTTTGTGTTTTACTAATGACTGTAATATACAATAGTAATATGTAGCATCTTTTCATATGCATATTTGCCTTTCAGATCACTTCTTAATTAAAATGTCTGTTTAAATCTTTTGCCCATTTTTAAAAATTAGATTGTTTTCTTTTTGAGATTTGAACATTTTTTTCATAGATTCTGGTTATCAGTCTTCTTTCAGGTACATGGTTTACAAATCTTTTCTTTCCATTTTCATACTGGTGTCTTTTAATGTTACTATTATAAATGAAATAAAGAATTACTATTTGTTATTTCAACACTTAATTATTTATTACTAATGTATAAAGGTGCAATTGATTTTAGTGTAATGGATTGTATTCTGCAACTTAATGAAATTCATTTATTGGATTTAATAACTTTTTCTAGATTGAGATTTTTATATGTAAACAATCATGTCATCTGAGAATAGGCAGTTTATTGCTTCCTTTACAATACAAGTTCCTTTTATTTCCTTTTCTTACATTATTGAACTGACTAGAACCTACAGCACATTGATTAATTGGTATAATGAGAGCAGACATCCTTGCCTTGACAATCTTAGGGAGGAATATTCATATGATGTTCACACAATATATTATGCATATCTTTAGATTTTTCACAGATACCCTTTACCAGGTTAAGGAAGTTTCTATTTCCTGCTTGCTGAGAATTTTTGTTCTGAATAAATGTTGACTTTTGTTACATAATTTTCCTGTATCTAATCAAAATGATTATATGGTTTTTCCTTTCGAGGCTGTTGAGTTACATTACTTTTCAAACATCAAACCAACCATCATTCCTAAGAGAAACCCCCATTTGGTCATGATGTATTGTCACTTCTATATCTTATATTCAATTTACTATTTTTAAAGGATTTTCATTTTTATGTTTGTGGTGATGTTGGTCTGTAATTTTCTCATAATGTAATTCTCCAGATTTTGTCATTAGAGTGATGCTAATTTCACAATAAATCAGGAGAGTCAGTGTGATTAGAAATCTGGGAAAGAGCTGTTTGCTTTTTCTCCATCTGGCTTTTAGCTATGGTTCTAGAGTTGAATTTTGGGGGGCACCAAAATCACTGCAGATGGTGACTGCAGCCATGAAATTAAAAGATGCTTACTCCTTGGAAGAAAAGTTATGACCAGCCTAGATAGCATATTGAAAAACAGAGACATTACTTTGTCAACAAAGGTCCATCTAGTCAAGGCTATCGTTTTTCCAGTGGTCATGTATGGATGTGAGAGTTGGACTGTGAAGAGAGCTGAGCGCCGAAGAATTGATGCTTTTGAACTGTGGTGCTGGAGAAGACTCTTGAGAGTCCCTTGGACTGCAAGGAGATCCAACCAGTCCATTCTGAAGGAGATCAGCCCTGGGTGTTCTTTGGAAGGAATGATGCTAAAGCTGAAACTCCAGTACTTTGGCCACCTCATGCGAAGAGTTGACTCATTGGAAAAGACTCTGATGCTGGGAGGGATTGGGGGCAGGAGGAGAAGGGGAAGATACAGGATGAGATGGCTGTATGGCATCACCGACTTGATGGACGTGAGTTTGAGTGAACTCCAGGAGTTGGTAATGGACAGGGAGGCCTGGTGTGCTGTGATTCATGGGGTCGCAAAGAGTCAGACGCGACTGAGCGACTGAACTGAACTAGAGTTGAAAGAACTGTCATGTCTCTTCAGTAGAAATCTGCATTTGAAGGGAAATGGATGTTGATTTTCAGCATAATCATTAGAAATCAAGAAAACAAAATCTCACTGTTAGGGGGATCTTTTCTTCTGAGTGACAAAAAGACTATGCCATTTATACAATAGCAGACACAGTTCTGTCGGTGACTGACCAGTGTTTTTTGTTTAGGTTCCTTGGTCATTGTATCTAAGGACTATAGGAGAAACAATATTGATTCAATAATTACCACCCTCAGAAACTGAAATTAAAGGGCCGGGATGACCACTAAATTTTCACTTTGGGTATTTAGATGAGAGCATGCTTTCTCCATGCTAAGGTAGTATACTTTGAAGATTCACATTTCTATGGAGAAAAATATAGATTAGTGTTTCCAACAAGATTTTCTCTTATGATGAAAAAGGTACATATTTGTGATGTTTATAGGGTAGGCACTAGTCATATGTGGCTACCAAGCTCTTGAAAATGAAACTGGAGTGACTAAGAAAGTAAATTTTTATTTTATTTTGATTTTTAAAGTTTAGATTTAAAACCACATGTGGCTAGTGACTACCAAATTGGACAGTACAACAATAGAATGCTAATTTTGGCTCTTGAAAAGTTTTAAGTTTTCACTAAGGAAAGACCAAAAAAAGAAAAAAACTTGGGAACAAAGTTGTAAGTTTAGAGATACAAGCTTTACTGTACAACCTGTAGGTAAAATTTCCATCAGACTGCAAACTAATGGAATCTCAATGTTTCTTCAGTTCAGTTCAGTCGCTCAGTCGTGTCCAACTCTTTGCAACCCCTTGGACTGCAGCACGCCAGGCCTCCCTGTCCATCACCAACTCAATGCTTCTTAAGTAAATTCTATTCTGATTCACTTTGGTATTATTACCATCAGACTGGCAAAAGTACCAAGTTGACAATGGATGGCAATGTTATTGTTTTTTTGGAAACAGATGTTCTTCTGGTGCTCTGTACTTTTATATTTATAGTCTCTGTGGGAAGCATCAAATTGAATATTCAAAATGGCTTCTTTAAAGTTCGATTCCCACACACTGAATACATGTTTTGGCTCTTGGTAGTGTGAATGCCTGAACTTTATATTACCAATAGAAGATTCAAAAAGGAATCAAACTTCACTTTTGTTGTTTGTTTCTTGCTGTTTAATTTCATTTTCTATCTCTTCTTCTCTTTCTTTCTTTCATATTTATTTCTTAATAACTAAGCTGGAGGGGAACAATTAAAAATAGATGGCATGCTTGGGAGTGGCATTGAGCTTGACTCCACTTCTATGCATTTCTCTCAAAGGACCCTTTATGTTAAATCACTTACTTGCTATCAGAGATACTCAGTGAGCACAACTTAGAGATTCATCAAAATGACAAAACTGAGCGGCTCCAGGGCAGGAAAAGGTCACCAGACTCTGTACAGCGCTTGATCTGTTTGAGTCCTTAACAAATGCTCTCAGGACGGTGATGCCTTTGTTCTCCTCTATTCTGGTGGAAATGATTTAGTGAATGGTCTGCACCTTTCTCTCCCTTCAATGTCACCCTTGACCCCTCACCCCCACCCTTTCACATTAGATCTTTTTGCTTCACTGGCCTTTCCGGATGAGGAAGAGTCTCACCAAATCAAGAATGCACCTTTTGAGAAGAGGTCAATTAGTCCTGGGGAGTAATGAGGACTAAGCTGCTCTCGCCACTTTGACCATTGATTGAAACACTATTCACAGGCTCCAGGGTGCTGGTGAGGCAGCACTCTGGGAACTGATGAGGGACTTCACCCTCCATTCCCATAACCCATGCCCAGTCACCCCAGAGAATCAGCCACCAGCCAGAGCTCCCTCCCACCCAGCCACACAGTAACCAAAACAAGCCCCTTCTGTGTCCACTTTCTGTGGCATGTAATTGCCGGCTGGTGAAAGAGAAGAATAGAAAGGAAATGTATTGAGAGAACTCTGACAGAATGATCATAACAAGGATTCTGAGGCGCCAACCCTATGTGCCAAGAGCGAAATCTATGGCATGGCCCAGACCTGCAGGCTGGAAAGTGCAGGAATCACTCCACGACAATGTGGCCTCTTTGCCAATGCCATGCACACCACAAGGGCAGTTTGTGCTTCCTAAAGCCACTGACCCTCAGCATCGGGAGGCCATGAAGGTTCTTTACCCTTTCTCAGCTTGAAGATTCGCCTTCAAATCCTTCACAAGTGGCCACCAATGAGACACCACTATTTCCCTAGAATAGATCCAAATTGAACCAAATAATTCATAATTTATCAAACTTTCCTTGATTTTATTATTTCTGCCCCAAGATAAATTCCTATTGTCCTTTCAATTGTGCCTCATAAGGTATAACATTGAGGTTATTCCCTGTACTGGTCACTCTCATAGTCTCAAGGTCAGTAAGGACATTAAAGCTCAGCCATATCTATACAGATGTCTTTCAGTTCAGTTCAGTTCAGTTCAGTCGCTCAGTCGTGTCCGACTCTTTGCGACCCCATGAACTGCAGCACGCCAGGCCTCCCTGTCCATCACCAACTTCCACAATTTACCCAAACTCATGTCCATCAAGTCAGTGATGCCATCCAGCCATCTCATCCTCTGTCATCCCTTTCTTTTCCTGCCCCCAATCCCTCCCAGCATCAAGGTCTTTTCCAATGAGTCAACTCTTCGCATGAGGTGGCCAAAGTACTGGAGTTTCAGCCTCAGCATCAGTCCTTCCAACGAACACCCAGGACTGATCTCCTTTAGGATGGATTGGTTGGATCTCCTTGCAGTCCAAGGGACTCTCAAGAGTCTTCTCCAACACCACAGTTTAAAAGCATCAATTCTTCGGCGCTCAGCTTTCTTCATAGTCCAACTCTCACATCCATACATGACCACTGGAAAAACCATAGCCTTGACCAGACGGACCTTTGTTGACAAAGTAATGTCTCTGCTTTTGAATATGCTATCTAGGTTGGTCATAACTTTCCTTCCAAGGAGTAAGCGTCTTTTAATTTCATGGCTGCAATCACCATCTCCAGTGATCTTGGAGCCCAAAAAAATAAATTCTGACACTGTTTCCACTGTTTCCCCATCTATTTGCCATGAAGTGGTGGGACCAGATGCCATGATCTTAGTTTTCTGAATGTTGAGCTTTTTTTTTTACTGACCTCTAAATGTTTTATTGGAGTTTAGCAGAGTAGGGTCTGAGGTGTGTGAAGATTGTGGAGGTAGGCGGTCAGGGGAAGGAGAAGGGCAGTATCTTTAATCTATCGCTGAAGCCGAATTGGGTTAGGATAGGAGTAGTGGAGGCAGGAGCTAGTTTTCTCACTGTGGAAGTCTTCAGTCTTAGAAATGTGTTAAGCTGCTTAAGTCGTGTCTGATCCTTTGCGACCCTCTGGACTAGAGCCCACTAGGCTCTTTGGTCCATGGGATTCTCCAGTGTACCGGAGTGTGCTGCCATGCTGTCCTCTGGGGGCTTTTCTCAACCCAGGGACCAAACCTGCATCTCTTATGCCTTCTGCATTGGCAGGTGGGCTCTTTACTACTACCACCACCTGGGAATAATCGCTTAATTTTTGAGCACCTTTTCAGAACTATATCAGGCATTTCCCATATATTAATCCTTACAATAAAAATAAACCTTGCTGTTCTCATACACAATGAAAGTATGAGGCTCATAGAGAGGTAAGTGATTTGTCCAAGGTCATATAGTTAATAAGTGGCAAATAACGTGTTAATCCAAAATTTCTGACTTAGAATCATATCTCCTGATCAATACTACCTCCTCAAAACATACAAACTATCAAGGTTCAGATATTCTCTGTTTTGACCTTTCAGATCTGTCCAATCATTCCTCTTTGCTCTGATGTTTCTTGGCTTAGCTTATTACCTGCTATGACCTTTGATTCCTTCATGATCATTCCAGACTTTCTGCTCGGAACTTGTATATCTTCCTGACACCACAAACTAGCCTGAGTCCCTGGAGATCCCCTTGTTGTTATGTGTGGACATACACTTGAGCCCCCTCAAGAGAAACGGAGATTCCAGCCCCTTGAATCATTGAGTCCACGTGTTTCTTCCCAGAAAGTTCTGTGAAATGATACTGTTGGTGGTAAAGAGAAAAGTTAGCTCTTTAGCTCTAGGCTTCCAAACACCACTAGGTGAGTTTTAAATTCTCCAAATTTTTCTGCTAAATGTTCATGTAAGTGTGTGTGTGATTTTCCTCAAAGAGTTCAAAGTCTCATGGATGTTTCCTGAGTTGCCAGAAAGTGAAAGAAAAACTAGAACAAGCATCCAGTTGTTTAAAGGCTCATTAAACTGGCTTTCAGCTCATACCCAAATGATGTAGTCAGATCTCCAGAGACCTTTTTAAGCTATCCTGCTTGTAATGCAATTCAGTTGACTGAGAGCCATTAGAAAGTTCACAATAGAAATCCACTGAGGTTGAACATGGCCATGGTTTTCTGACTGAAGAACCTGTTTCTCATGAACTGAAGACAACTATGTACTTTACCAACTGTTTCATAGACTAGAGCCTTAGGTCATTCAGTCTTTGCAAGTTACAGCATTCAAGTAAACACAGTCCAACAAATATAAGTAATTAAAAGCAATTCCCATCTTTTTGTGAATATCTTAAAAGATGTCAAAGAGAACCAATTTATTACAACAGTGTTTCTTAAAAGCCTCTATTATTTTTCTTCTCAATATTAGTCAAATTCCCAACTTCCTCAAAGCTTCTCCCTACATACTTTACTTTCAACTTCCAGTCCCCAAATCTTCCTCTAAAATTAAGTTGGCACAGGCCTATTCTTTCTTCTTGATATTCCCTACCCAGATTTTCTTGGAACCCACAGGAGTCCACTCTGTCTTCATTCATGTGCAATCTCCCAGTGCAAGGTAGTTAATGCCCTATGGATAAACCTTGACTGATGGAGAATAGGAGCAGATTAATAAATGTTTCCTTGTTTCTTCCCCTGGGCATTTCATAAGCACTTCACATTGTCCTAGAGAGGGAATTTGTGAGATACTTAATATCTTTTAGTAAATTCCTCTTTTTTCTTTTTTTTTTTTTACATGAAGTAGTCAGAGTGAATTATGTTGTTTGCAATCAAGAATCACATCCAATAAAGATTCCAATAGTAGTTGTTTGAGTTCCAGTTTCCTTGGGTCCTTGACAACACTGGTTATTATCAATTAAAAGAAGCAAACAAAATGAAACAAAAATATTTCCTTAAGGTCCAGACTTATAGGACAAAAAAAGCAAATAAATTTTTACAGAGTGCCCACAGTTGAGCTAGCTCGTAACTCTGTAGCTACAAACTGGGTTTGGGATTCATTTAAACCAGTGATCATAGGAATTTAGCTGGAAGGCCATTTCCATCCTTTTATTACTCTGATCATTTCGTATTGTGACCCCAGGTTTCATGTGATGCTTGGTGGAAAACATGTGTTTTGCAAAGCATGACTGTTTCTGGTTGGTAAACAATAAGACGGATTTTTCTGACCTGCTGGAGGATATCATTGATTCCTTCTCTACTAAGGAACCAATTCCCAAGGCATTTATCCAAATTGCCTTGCCTCATAACAGCTTCTCAAACTCATCTATTAAAGTACCCCTAACAGTAGAGCAAATATATTCCCTTTGGGATACAGTGGCAGGGTAAGGAGTGTCACAGTTTGAATTTAAGGTGTTTTTGAAATTTTGTTCTTATCAAAAAATTATTTTAAATTTTACATTCTGTTCTCTAAAATGCCAAATCTATGTTTACATTAAAATAATAAGCAAACTTGCTTAACTAAGGAGAATTTCCATTAAATAAATTAGATGGAAAAATGCATCTATCTCTGCTCCATCCCAAAATAAATTGATCTGATTCAAATGTCAAATATGCTAGTCACACTTTCAGTTTGAAACTTACTTCTCTCTATGTCACTAGTTTTCATTCCAATTCCAAAGAAAGGCAATGCCAAAGAATGCTCAAAATACCACACAATTGCACTCATCTCACATGCTAGTAAAGTAATGCTCAAAATTCTCCAAGCCAGGCTTCAGCAATACGTGAACCGTGAACTCCCTGCTGTTCAAGCTGGTTTTAGAAAAGGCAGAGGAACCAGAGATCAAATTGCCAACATCCGCTGGATCATGGAAAAAGCAAGAGAGTTCCAGAAAAACATCTATTTCTACTTTACTGACTATGCCACAGCCTTTGACTGTGTGGATCACAATAAACTGTGGAAAATTCTGAAAGAGATGGGAATACCAGACCACCTAACCTGCCTCTAGAGAAATCTGTGTGCAGGTCAGGAAGTGTGGAGGTGATGGAATTCCAGTGGAGCTCTTTCAAATCCTGAAAGATGATGCTGTGAAAGTGCTGCACTCAATATGCCAGCAAATTTGAAAAACTCAGCAGTGGCCACAGGACTGGAAAAGGTCAGTTTTCATTCCAATCCCAAAGAAAGGCAATGTGAAAGAATGCTCAAACTACCACACAATTGCACTCATCTCACACACTAGTCAAGTAATGCTCAAAATTCCCCAAGCCAGGCTCAACAATATGTGAACCGCAAATGTCCAGATATACAAGCTGGTTTTAGAAAAGGCAGAGGAACCAGAGATCAAATTGCCAACATCTGCTATATTATAAAAAAAAAAGCAAGAGCATTCCAGAAAAACATCTATTTCTGCTTTTTTGATTATGCCAAAGCCTTTGACTGTGTGGATCACAATAAACTGTGGAAAATTGTTCAAGAGATGGGAATACCAGACCACCTAACCTGCCTCTTGAGAAACCTGTATTCAGGTCAGGAAGCAACAGTTAGACTGGACATGGTACAACAGACCAAATAGGAAAAGGAGTGTGTCAAGGCTGTATATTGTCACCCTGCTTATTTAACTTATATGCAGAGTACATCATGAGACACGCTGGGCTGGAAGAAACACAAGCTGGAATCAAGATTGCTGGGAGAAATATCAATAACCTTAGATATGCAGATAATGTTACCCTTATGGCAGAAAATGAAGAAGAACTAGAAACCTCTTGATGAAGGTGAAAGAGGAGAGTGAAAAAGTTGGCTTAAAGCTCAACATTCAGAAAACTAAGATCATGGCATCTGGTCCCATCACTTCATGGGAAATAGATGGGGAAACAGTGTCAGACTCTACTTTTGGGGGCTCCAAAATCACTGCAGATGGCGATTGCAGCCATGACATTAAAAGACACTTACTCCTTGGAAGGAAAGTTATGACCAACCTAGATAGCATATTCAAAAGCAGAGACATTACTTTGCCAACAAAGTTCCCTCTAGTCAAGGTTGTGGTTTTTCCAGTTGTCATGTATGGATGTGAGAGTTGGACTGTGAAGAAAGCTGAGTGCCAAAGAATTGATACTTTTGAACTGTGGTGTTGGAAAAGACTCTTGAGAGTCCCTTGAACTGCAAGGAGATCCATCCAGTCCTTCCTAAAGGAGACCAGTCCTGGGTGTTCCTTGGAAGGACTGATGCTGAGGTGGAAACTCCAATACTTTAGCCACCTTATGTGAAGAGTTGACTCACTGGAAAAGACCCTGATGCTGGGAGGGATTGGGGGCAGGAGCAGAAGGGGACGACAGAGGATGAGATGGGCGAATGGCATCACCGACTCGATGCACATGAATTTGGGTGAACTCTGGGAGCTGGTGATGGACAGGGAGGCCTGACATGCTGCGATTCATGGTGTCACAGAGTCGGACATGACTGAGTGACTGAACTGAACTGAACTGCAGCACATAAGCATTGAAAGTGAAAGTGAAGTCGCTCAGTCGTGTCTGACTCTTTGTGACCCCATGGACTGTAGCCCACCAGGCTCCTGCATCCATGATGATTCTCCAGGCAAGAATACTGGAATGGGTTGCTATTTTCTTCTCCAGGGGATCTTCCCAACCCAGGGATAGAACCCAGGTCTCCTGCATTGCAGGGAGACACTTTAACCTCTGAGCCACCAGGGAAGCTCATAAGAAGCATTAGGTAATATGATAAGGATGTAAGTAGCACATCTATCTATCTATGCCCCTCGTCTCGCACGCTTGGCCCTAGGGCAAGATAGCATATTAAAAAGCAGAGACATTAGAATGCAGGCATTCTTTCCCTCAAAGAATGCAACTGACCACAGATGTATTATTAGTGAATTATTGATTTGACTGTGCTGTATCCCTATCAGTGCTTCAGGAAAAGTTGAAAGGTTGAGTCCCATCGTAGGTCATCATGCAAACAAAGAATTTGTCAACCATGGCAGTCCTATCTCAGGACCAGGCCAGATTCTATCTAGACTTAGTTCTCCTCATCACCAAGGTCCCTTCCTCCCTCCTACCCCACCCTTCACCCCAGGACCAGCTCTTATTGCTTTCAATCACCAAGAAAATCACAACCATTCTCTCATTAGCCCACTCAAAAAACCAGATGCTGTTGCTGCTGCTGCTAAGTCACTTCAGTCGTGTCCGACTCTGTGTGACCCCATAGACAGCAGCCCACCAGGCTCCTCTGTCCCTGGGATTCTCCAGGCAAGAACTCTGGCGTGGGTTGCCATTTCCTTCTCCAATGCATGAAAGTGAAAAGTGAAAGTAAAGTCGCTCAGTCGTGTCCGACTCTTCGCAACCCCATGGACTGTAGCCTACCAGGCTCCTCCGTCCATGGGATTTTCCAGGCAAGAGTACTGGAGTGGGGTGCCATTGCCTTCTCCAAAAAACCAGATGACTAATGCCTAAGGCAATTGCTTTATCTTAGAAAAAGAAAAATGAGCAACTCTTTGAAATGAAAATCCTTCTGTGATTGCATGTTATGAATAAATACAATGTTGCTTCTTATTGCACATTTAAAAATAAAACCTGATGTATTTAAATATAAGCATTCAAGATGGTGGCTGTGAAGGAAGGGTGCATCTTTTAAACCAGACTGCCTTGATCAGGCAATGGCAACCCACTCCAGTACTCTTGCCTGGAGAATCCCATGGATGGAGGAGCCTGGTAGGCTACAGTCCATGGGATTGCTGAGAGTCAGACATGACTGGGCGACTTCACTTTCACGCATTGGAGAAGGAAATGGCAACCCACTCCAGTATTCTTGCCTGGAGAATCCCAGGGACAGAGGAGCCTGGTTGGCTGCCATCTATGGGGTCGCACAGAGTCAGACATGACTGAAGTGACTTAGCAGCAGCAGCAGCCTTGATCCAATCTTGGGTTGGCAAGTTACTGAACCTCTGGGCATCAGTTTCCTTAGCTGTTAAAAGAGGAAAGTAAGAGTTCTACTCCAGAGAGTTGTCATGAAAAATTTGTCGTTGTTGTTTAGTTGCTAAGCTGTGTCTGACTGTTTGAGACCCTATGGACTATAGCTCTCCAGGCTCCTCTGTCCATGGGATTTCCCAGGCAACAGTACTGGAGTGGGTTGCCATTTCCTTCTCCAGGCGATTTTCCTAACCCAAGGATCGGAACTTGGTCTCCTGAATTGCAGGCAGATACTTTACTTCTGAGCCACCAGGGAAGTCTTCATGGAGAATAGAAGAGTTAGTCTATTTATGTGGTGTTCTGCAAAACGTGGGTGGTTGGGTGACCCAGGCTTAGCCAATCAGAGCCATTTCTTTGGGATTTATAGGAATTTGTCTCTTTTCCTCAGAAATCACTACGTCTGCATGACATGAAAAGACCAGCTGAGATCTGGGACCTGGGACCCTTTGCTGCAATGCTTACATCTGGACAAACGTTCCTGGAGCAACAAAAATATAAAGAAACTATAAGGCATGAGAAAGAAGTGTGCACATGCAGTTAGGGCAAATTATGGACAAGATATAAAAAGGCCAGAAACCCAAATGCCACTTCTAAAGAGCTGGGAACAAAAGCGGGGGTCAGGAACAAAAGCAGGGTATTCCACATGCCACCTGCACTCCGCACCATCTTGAGGTGGGCAAATCACCCAAGCCACCCTTCTGGCCCAACCCCTGGACAGAGCCCTAACTTTATCTCATATATGCAACCATCTTGCCCTCCCCACTCAGGGAGCCAGCAAGGGAAACTTATTTGTTTTTGTTTCCCCTTGCTGCAATAGAAGCCTCAGTAAAGTCCTTGCCTGAATTTCTTGCCTGGTCTCTTATTTTTTCTTGAGTAGGGAAGGCCAGTACTTTGGCCAACTGATGTGAAGGGCCGACTCACTGGATAAGACCCTGATGAGGACAGGAGATTGAAGGCAGGAGACGGGGACACTGGAGAATGAGATGGTTGGATAGAGATAGTGAAGGACACAGAAGCCTGGTGTGCTGCAATCCATGGGGTTGAAGAGTTGGATATGACTTAGGGACTGACCCACAAGGAAGGCCAAGAACCGTGGTCGGTAACTATGACAGGAGCGCTTTTGGCCATGTGGTTTCTGGATGGAAGAAGGCTATCTGAAGAAGAAACTGTAACGAGGAAGGGAGAGAACGTTTGAGTCACTGAATTGAAACCTACCCTTGTTCTCTCCAGGCCTGAGTCAAAAAAACGACACCTACTTGGTGCCAGGCCCAATTCTAAACACTTGACAAGAGTCAGTTCAGCAATCCCAGCACTCCAGAAGGGTACTGCCTGCGTACTCCACGGTAGACCCTGAGTCGCAGAGCGCAGAGCTAGGATTTCAGCCTGGCAGTCGGGTTTCAGAGTTGGCCCCACATTTAGGTCCTTGTGCGGGACCAGCCTGTGACGTGGCCTATGGAGCAACATCCTGGCTCTACACACTATGCACTAACAGCACAACTTCCCCTCAGATGAGACGACTGGACGCGTCTCCACACACAGCCAAATGTCCCTGGAGGGGAGGGACAAACTGCCCTAGTCAGGAACCACTGCTGTCGCTCGGCTGCCCCAGAATTCGTTTTGAATTGCTCTGAGTCACCAGATCCTGTCTTAGCCAAAAACTCACACTCACCCAGTCTGTCAAGTATGAACAGCCCAACGTCCCTGAAACCTGGGCCACCCACAACGCGTCGCCACCGAGACCCTGTGCCGTCCAAGGCCTCACATCACCTACCAGTCTGTGTCTCCAAAGGCTTGCTGCCGCCCACGGCCCTGTCACTGAGGCCTGTGTAGCCCGTTTCCTAGTGGTGTCCGTGCCCCTCTGTCAACCCACCAGGGTTTCAGGGAGTCAGGGCCACAGAGCTCTTCACAAAGACAAGGCACAAAATACACGTGGAGTCGGGGAGACCAAAACACAGAGGCACCACACAAGGCAAGGCGGGCAGAGGAGTCCCAGAAGCAGAGAGACTCACAGAGACAGGGCCGGAGAGAGGCCTGACCCCCACGGGGCCACAGCTGGTTACGCTACGTGGGTCACTGGGGACCTATCAAGGCCCTCCCCCGCTCACCTCTGGATTAGCCTCAGTGGTGCAGAGGCTCGAGTTCTGAGGGTAAGGAGCTTAGGCCCAGCGTGACAGCTCATCGCCTGCACAAGGCCTCTGTCTAGGTCACTGAGCCCTGAGCAGCCCCCACCTCGCACAGTCACTCCTCTGCTCCTCCCATCAGGTACTCAGTTGACAAGATCCTATCCCTAATACGTCTCAGCCCAGAGGGGCAGAGGCAAGGGGTCAGCCCCTCCCTGCCTCCCTTGCTGCTCTGCCTCCAGAATGCCCGGAGAAGACGTTCACCAGCATCCAGAGTGCTGGAGTGGGGTGGGCCTGGACAGAGAGCCTGAATTTCCCGATGGACTGTGTTGGAAAGGACCTGGCTGAGACCACTGAAACTTCTTTCCCTGAGTTGAGAGACATGGAGGGGAGCAGATGGTCCCTGCTGGTCTGGATCTCCCAGTCCTCAGGGCCCCTGAATATGACCACGATGAGAGAAACAGGCCTATGTTTTGAAGCAATAAAAGACTTTAAAACACCCCCACCCCACTTCCATCCTGTCTGGCCTGGTTGCTATGGTGATGGCCAGTTGCTCCAGAAGCGGCTTCTGGTCCTTGAAGTGGGAGTTGTGGGGGCTGTGGATCCTGAGCTGAAGAGGGCTGGGGTGAGAGGTCAGCACTGTCTGGGAACATTCCTGGCTGTGGCTGGGGGCCGACAGCCCAAGGTTCCTCTCCATGCTTGCTTCTCTGGGCTCACACTCCATCTCTACCCACTCCCCTCACCCTCCAGCCCCCACTTCTTCTTCTGCTGCCTAAAAGGTGCCATCCTGGAGTCTGAACCCACCCAGATCTCAACTCTAGGAGTGAGGTTCTGGTGTGATGGTGGATCACAGGGCCCAGGTATACAGGATGCAGTGAGGAGCTCAAGCGTGTTGCCCCAGGTAAGGGCTCAGAGAGACCATTGCAGAGAATGTGGGGGTGAGGTGGGGGTTAAGGCTCGGCATAAAGCTTCTGGAAATAGTCCAGGCAAGACAGCAGGGCTCAGACAAGCTCTCCACAAGGGGGGTCTCAGGAGCCGGGCCCCAAACATCCTTAGGGCTCTGGTGCAGATCTGTGCTCATGTCTCCCTTCAGTGGTAATTTATTACTAAGAACAATTGTTGAAGTACCAAAATTCAGCTGGGCAACTTTACGAATGTGTGAATTAAAAGGGCTTTCAAGTCATGTCCTTTCCTAGAGGGTTCTGCTAAGCTTTCTGAGGTTGAGTTTTCTTACCTATAAAAGGAGAATCATAGTTTCTACCTGTAGAATCATTGTGATGATTAAATGAGAAAAAGATAAAGTTAACACAGTCCTTAACAAATAATCGCTTTTTAAAAAGGGTGTTTAGAAACAGGAGGAACAGGACAAGAAGGAGCGCCAGTAATTACAGACAGCCCAGCCAGATGACTGGCCAGTGTCAGCGCTCCTGGAGGCAGGAGCTCCTGAAGGATCAATTTTTCTTGTCATGAAGGAAGACCAGGCTGTACAGGGAGAAGGTGACAAGGTGAACACTCCACAAGGGAGAGACAATGCCACCAGGCACACAGTGAAAATGCTGAAAATCTGTGACTTCTTTGCATTGTGATGGAAGCAGTAAAAGAAGCTTATTCTCTAATAGTACATTAATAATAACAAGAAAAAATAAAGTCCCCTTTTAAAAAAAAATGAGATATAATTAACATATAACACTGTGTACATTCAAGGGGACCACATATTAATTTAATATATCTATATATATTGCAAGGTGATAACCATTGTAGCATTAGCTAATGCCTCTATTGTTTTACATAATCATTATTATAGAGACAAATTAGATCTAGTTTCTTAGCAAGTTTTTCAACACAGTTTTGTCCTTTTTAAAGTAAAACTCTAATTCAGTGGTTCTCAAACTTTTTCATCTTAGGAACCTTTACACTTAAAAGTAATTGAGGTCCTTCACTGTATAGCACCTTAAAGGTGTGTGGCTCAGATGGTGAAGAATCTGCCTGCAATGGAAGAAACCCAGGTTCAGTCCCTGGGTCTGGAAGATCCCTGGTGGAGGGGTATGGCAACCCACTTCAATATTCTTGCCTGGAGAATCCCATGGACAGAGGAGCCTAGAGGGCTACAGTCAAAAAAACTTCACAGAAGTGTCGGACACGACTGAGCCGCTAAATAACAACTATAGTCTTTTAGTTTGCTGTGGCTATTCCTCTTTGATACTGCACCAAAACTCATTGGATGTCATTTCTTAAACGTTAGTGACAGTGTGGAATCGGAAACTATATCAGTGACCTGGTAATACTCTATTAAAATCCATTGGTCTGTCTTGCTTTTGTATGATTCCTTTATCCGGGCGTGTTTCTGGAACTCCTACCACGATCATTCAGAAAATATTGGTTCACTGAGTTAGTTATCAGATCTTCCAAATGTTGACACATCTCATTATACACAATAACCAACAACCGACCAACCAACAAAACAAAAATCCAAACAAACAAAAAAGCCTGTACATTCATTAATATCATTACCAATCTCATCAAACTTGGGACATTTTCATACTCACGGTAGCAGGTGGAAGTTTTCCAAACTGTAATATTCACTTGAAAGCTCTAATTGTATCAGTGGCCACAAACACCAATAGTTTTTTTCCCTTGAAGTGACAGGCCCACTTCATTCACTTGAGAAAACCATGCCAAAAACTCAAGTCCGAGTAACTATTTTTGTCATGTGCTCTTTTAAGTGAAAGAAGCCAGTCGGTGAGAAAAGTGACTTTCGGCTCACAACTCAATTGTTTTGAGTGCTTTTCCTGGAGATAACTATCAGACTTCCATATGCACACTTCCCCTTTGTCACACGAAATGTTGAAAAGATGTACTTGAGATTTAATAAAATTTATAATTTTGTTGCTTTATCAACAGCAAAATCAGCCTTTTCTTCTTTTTTGGTACTGAGCTGGCACAGTGATGGAAAAAAAGAGAGAGACTGAGCCTGCTGGTACAGTTGGGAGCCACGCCTTGATTCCTGTTTGGGTGCCAGCAGTTCTACCCGCTGCTGCTCTGTGTCATCAGTGCAAATATTAACCAACTGAAAATGGCAAAGAACAATTCAGTAGTATTATGAACACCATTTTTGCCTTGTAGATCCCCTGGAAGGGTCTTGGAGACTCCCAGGGATCTGAGAACAAGACCTGGAGATCGAATAAGAACTGACACTTGAATTCAAATGAAATAATTAGAAACGCTCTATTTACTTTTTTTTTTTTTAATGATTTTTTTAATGGAGTTATCACTCAAAGGTTCATTAAATGCTCTCACAAATATCCTATGGAGAAACTGAAAGCCTATTCCATGGGCAGCACTATTTGCCTTACTTCCTGCAAAAAAAGTGGGGGAGAGGGGAGGATTAAGAACTGCAAGGCCCAAGGGAGTGTAACAGGCATGTGGAGCCACCCATCAAGTGTGTCATGGTGAGCACACACAGTCCTGGGACCACAAAGGCAAGGGGTGATGGGAACTCAGGGCCATCGGTCAGCTTACCCCACACAGTCTTGCTAGCTAGCCACACATCCCTCCACAACAGTCACACACATACGAAGAGGTGCACTTTGCCATGGCTAATTTTACACAATACAAACAACCAGTCTAACTATGGTTATACTCACACAATACAATCATATAGCCACGCAAAACATCTCCATAGTCAAACACCCAACCTCACTGCTCAAAACCAAGTCACACGATTTTGTATTCACAGCTGAAGAATTTCAGTGAACGCACACCCAAGCATTGCTGCATTCCAATTATCAGTATGGCACATAAAACTTTGACTGGGTCACCATATGACTATGGGTGTAGCTTGTTCGCAGGGCGAGAGCATAGGTTTTGGAGATTGGCCAACCTGTGTTCAAGCTCAGGTTCTACCACATTAGTTCTTTCACCTCGGGCAAATTATTTACCCTGCCTGAGCCTCAGTTCTAGAAAATGGGGATAGTTCCTACTCGGAAACATGATGTGAGGAAGGCATAAAGACAGCACTTTTTCTGGACAGATGTGCCCTAAGGATAGGCTGTACCTGCTATGGATGGATTTTGTCACCAGAGGGTACCAGGGCTCCAAGATGTCAGTGCGGGTCGCTGGAAGAAACTCTGCCAGGAAGCCCAGGATTCCTGGGGAGTCTGGAGTCAAGTGCAGACTGCGATGGGGTGGGCATGGGGCTGCACAGATTCTGGAAATCCCTGCTAGGCTCAGGCCAGCTGGGAGCTGCTCCTGGGCCAGGTGGGCCCCTGAGAGGATCCTGGCCTTCCCTAGGAAGGAGGATGAGCACTTACTACGTACCAGGTCCTTAAGTGGAAGTCCTGAGATAAGAATGCAGGCAGCCATGGCTGTCTTGGGGACGCCTCCCAATCTCTGGAAAGCTTGGAGCAACTTGTAAATTTATTCCCTGGGAGGAGGAGCCTGAGAAGTCGGTGGGCGTGGCGATGAGAATGGGGTGGAGGGGTGGCAGGGGCAGACAGGGCGGCCAGGGGAGCTGCTGGGAGAGGGGAGGGACTTGGCTAGGTCTCCCAAAGCTTCTTCACTCTCCAAACTTTCAGCAAACTCTTGGCCCCCACCTCCCGAAAACCAAAACCCAAGTTCAGGAGGACCCACAAGCAGCACAGCGGGGCGGGCAGACTCGTGCGGCAGAGAGCCTCAAGAGGCTGATGGAACTTTCCCTTTAAGAAAGCCACCTGGGCGCACCTCGGTGCGGACCCAGCTCGCCTGGGCCGGGGTTGCAGCATGGTAAGGGGGGCTAAGGGAAGGGGGCGCTGAGGCCCGAGCCTCTCTCTATCCTGCCGTTGGTCTGGATGTTTGGTGGCTCCACGGGGCTGAGCCTCAGGAAGAGCGAGAGAGAGAGAGAGAGACAGAGCGATCGAGTGTGTGTGTGTGATCGTGGATACATGAAAGCATCTGTGGATGAGTGTGGGTACACGCGTGGAGGTGTCTGTCTCGCCAGAAAGGTTTGGTAGGTGTGTGCGTCTGGGTGTCACCGCTATCATCAAGGAGTTGCGGCACGCAGAACGGCGGCGGCGAGGCAGGGGGTAGGGGCTGCTCCTGGAGGAGGAGAGCTGCGTGCGGTTGACGGTTTGACCCCAGCGACCGGCACGTGGCAGTAACGGTAGCGCCGGGACCAGAGCGTCCGTCCGTTCGAGGCGCTAGTTGGGTCTGTGCGCTGGGGGCCTGCAGACGCCGGGAACCTCCAGCCGGCCTGCCTCCCTATCTGCCCGCCATTCGCCGGTCGGGTGAGGGTTCCTGCGCTGCCAAAAGTCCTCGGAAGCCGTGCCAGGGAGTCTCGGTGCCCTCAGACCCTTGTCTGCGGCTCCGGGCTTTGGGAAGTGTCAAGGCCGCGGTGTTCTCTGGCTGTTGCTCTCCCGGGAAGATTCCGCGTTCTCATCACCCAAACCGTCGTTCCAGGTGCGCTTGGGGCGGGCCCGGGCGGCAGCAGGTGAGGGTAGGGGCCTAGCGGTGCGGGGCGCCCACCCCCAGCCGGTGCCCCGCACCCCGCAGGTGAGGGTAGGGGCCTAGCAGCCCGGGGCGCCCACCCCAGCCGGAGCCCCGCACCCCGCAGACAACGGTCGACGGGAGCTGACCATAAGGCCGGCGCCGGGCGGAGGGGACATTCCCGGATGGCCGGGAGGGGCCCAAGCCCGCCCGGGGGCGGGGCAAGGGGGCGGGAACCTGGGCGCCCAGGTATTTTCGAAGGCAGGGGCCGGGGGCGAGGTTATCACCCCCACACCAGCTGAGAGGCCCACACTTGGCGGTTGATGACACCGCTGCTCCAGACACCTCGGATTAAGACGAAGGCGCCGGCTTCGAGGAATAGGGGCTCTCAATGGCACCCCACTCCAGTACTCTTGCCTGGAAAATCCCAGGGACGGAGGAGCCTGGTGGGCTGCCGTCTATGGGGTCGCACAGAGTCGGACAAGACTGAAGTGACTTAACAGTTAACAGTAACAGGCGGTGCTACAGCTTCGAAAGCAACCTCGCCTTTTCCTGCGGTTCAGGTGCCTCTTCTTACCGGACCGGCCGCTTCTTAAAGGAGCCGCGCCCCCTTTCGGGCCAGTTCTCCGTAGGCCACGCCCCCTCTCTGGCCATTGTTAAAGGAGCCGCGTCCCAGTCTCTCTGACAGCTCTCATAATAGACTGAAGTGACTTAACAGTTAACAGTAACAGGCGGTGCTACAGCTTCGAAAGCAACCTCGCCTTTTCCTGCGGTTCAGGTGCCTCTTCTTACCGGACCGGCCGCTTCTTAAAGGAGCCGCGCCCCCTTTCGGGCCAGTTCTCCGTAGGCCACGCCCCCTCTCTGGCCATTGTTAAAGGAGCCGCGTCCCAGTCTCTCTGACAGCTCTCATAAGGCCTAGATATGTTTCTTTGCTGAAATAAGCTTGATGCTGCAGCTGCAAGAAGATAAAGGTTGGGGGGCCGAAGAGTGGAGAAGGAGAGAAGGGCCTGAGAGGTTAAAGAACCCCCAAGTGAGAGAGTGTCAGAAGACTGGAGGGTAGTGGGCGAGGGGGACTGGTTCTAGGAAGGGACTATTGGGCTACACTGAACATGCCCAAGTGTTTCCAAGCAACTCAAGAAAACGTCCCCTTAACTCGGCCTACACTGCGACTGCGGCTCCGTGCCCAGCTCTGAGGGTGCAGAAGAATCACACTTCTGCCCTGGGATCTCTCCAGCTGGTGGAGAAGGAAGATTTGGACACAAGTAACCATGCCACAATGGCTGCGTGTGCAGATGTACGCTGCGTGTGCAGATGTACACTGCGTGCATTCGATGTAACCAGGGGCACAGTGGAAAGACTGACTGCAAAGGCAAGAGAAAGGAAGGCTTCTTGGTGGTAATGGCTTTGGAACAGGTTTTGAAGATGGGTGGGGTATGTACAGAAGGAAATGGGGACAAGGGTGCTCAAGGAAGAGGGAATTGCCTAAGCCACGGGATGAAGGCAAGAACCCTCTGGGGGTGCTGGATAATCCCACATGGCTGGCAGGAAGCCATAAGTGGCTGTAGGTAGCTGATTTTGGCTCTAGGCAGAACTAAGGGCCCCTTCCCCACTCCCACAGCCTCTCCACTCCCTCCGTTGCAGTGAATGGGAAATTATGCTTCCTCTTCTTTCTCCTAATCTGTGAGGTTCTTGAAGGCAGGGAAATAAACCTTGTCACCTTTCCATCCCCAGTAGGGACTTCAAGCCTTGGCCCAGATGGACCCTTAAAATCGATAGAGCTGACAGTCCTGTCTGGAGGAGAGGAAGACTGAGCAGTGAGACAGTAAAGAGGGACCAGGTCCTGTGACTATCCTTTCCCTATCCTCCCTTGAACCCAGCTCACCCAACCTAGCTCATCCCCTCCCCACTGCAAACCTGCAGCATCCCCAGTGTTTCTGTCTCTGGTCTCTGGGATGGGCACTGGCTTCTTCCTATTATACCATTAGAAACCAGAGACCCCTCCTTATCCCTCACCCTCAAGTCCAATGCATCACCAAGTCCTACTAAAGTTACCTTCTATATTTTTCTCAAATCTGTGCACCTCACCCCACCCCATCATCACCTTCGTGAGCCAGGCCCCCTCTGGCCTGGCCTGGCCTAGTCCTAATCCCTTTCCTTTCTTCCCCTCTTCCCTCCCTCCAGTCCCTTCTCCATACTAATCTAGGTTGGCGTTTTCAAAATGCACACACCACCATTGCTCCTCCTCTCAGTTACAACTCTGGTTTCAAGATTTCAGTGCCTGTCACTGGCCTCAGGATAAAGGTCAAAACAAGGCCCCAAAGACCCTGACCCTACTTTTGCATCCACCTTCATCTTTGGGCACTTTCTCCCTCACTCTCTGAGCCCCAGGCTCCTGGTCTTTTTCTGTATTATTTTATTTGCTTGAATCTCTCTTCCTCTTCTGTTGCTCACTGTTACCTAATCATCCCCCTCTCACTCTTAAACATCACTTCCTCAGGAAAGTCCTCTGTTACTCTCAGATAAGGCCAGGCCCCACTGGTGTAGACTTTGGTTACAGAGGATCTTTCACTTTCCCATCCTTCATCGTAGGCTCTGATTATATGTATTTGAGTCACCTGTTTAACTGGCTTCTGTTGCCACCCAGCCTGTAACCTGCAGGAGGCCAGGGACTGAGGAGTTCATGGTGCCCAGCACAGGCCTGGCCCAGAGCAAGCCCAAAATAAATATCTGTGGAATGCATGGATTGAACTGTGGCCAGCCCTAACTGCCTGCTGAATGATTTAGGCCGTATCCTGTTGGCTGTGGAAGACTATTGGAGGGAATCAGAGTTTTAGGACTCCGGGAAGATGAATGGATTAGAGGGGAGGAGAAAGTGGAGGCCCTGTAGAGTCGAAACTTAAGCAGAAGCCTCAGAAGGTACAAAGGAAGTATAATTAGCCCCATCTTCCAGATGGAGAAAGCAAGGGTCAGAGAGGTTCAGCAATTTGCTTGAAGTCACATACCTAGTGAGCTGGCAGAGTCAATTCCTCCTCCCAGGTCCCAGCGTCCAAGCTCTTCATCACAAGCCAACCTGACTCTGATCCTCATGGCACAGACAGCTTGTCAGCAGTGGTCCATATGTGGGTGAAGGGGAGGCTTGGTGCCTGGGTAATATGGATGCCTGACCCCTGGATGGGGCCAGTTAACAGAAGCAGCAGAGGCAGGAGAAGTAGCAAAGCTTTGCACCCAACTCGTTGTCCTGGGAGCAGCTGCCAAGCAGTCTTTTTTCCACCAAGAAAGAGAAGCACCCTGAACACAAGGGCCATATTGCATTACTCAGGGATATCATCCTGTAGCCCAAGTTCCAGGACAGAGTGTCCTCAGTTTACTCATCTGACCTGAAGGCATGATGTCCAAGCCATGAGGTGGCTGTGCTTCATTACTGTCATCATTGTCATTATTCTTTGCTGGCCAAAGAGTGACAGCTTTGAAGACAATTAAGTCTAGAGTTTATAGCTTGGAGGGAGGGATGGGGAGAGTGAGAAGAAGGGTATGATCACATTCCCTCTTCTCCTGACTGTCCCCAGAAGACCAAAGCCATGAGCAGGGACGTCTCTAGAGAGGCAGGAAACCTGGCCTGGGTGACTAAGCGAAGGGAAACGGCCACAAGTCAGAGCCTTGGCTGACACTGAGGAGGTTATGCAGGATACCTGGTGGCCAGGGGAAAGGCCAAAGGGAACCTAGGGGCAATTTTATTTAGGTCATACCTGAATGGTCTAGTGGTTTTCCCAGTTTCTTCAATTTAAATCTGAATTTGCCAATAAGGAGTTCATGATCCCAGCCACAGTCAGCTCATGGTCTTGTTTTTACTGACTGTATAGAGCTTCTCCATCTTTGGCTGCAAATAATATAATCAATTTGATTTCAGTGTTGACCATCTGGTGATGTCCATGAGTAGAGTCTTGTGTTATTGGAATAGGGTGTTTGCTATGACCAGTGCATTCTCTTGGCAAAACTCTATTAGCCTTTGCCCTGCTTCATTCTGTACTCCAAGGCCAAATTTGCCTGTTACTCCAGATGTTCCTTGACTTCCTATATTTGCATTCTGTTCCTGTATAATCTAAAGGACATGTTTCTTGGTTATTAGTTCTAGAAGGTCTCATAGGTCTTCATAGAACTGTTCAACTTCAGCTTCTTCATCATTACTGGTTGAGGCATAGGCTTGGATCATTGTAATATTGAATAGTTTGCCTTGGAAGTGAACAGAGATCATTCTGTCATTTTTGAGATTGCATCCAAGTACTGCATTTCGGACTCTTGTTGACTATCATGGCTACTCCATTTCTTCTAAGGGATTCCTGCCCACAGTGGGAAATATAATGTTTATCTGAGTTAAATTCACCCATTCCAGTCCATTTTTGTTGGCTGATTCCTAGAATGTCCATGTTTACTCTGCCATCTCCTGTTTGACCACTTGCAACTTGCCTTGATTCATGGACCTAGCATTCCAGGTTTCTATGCAATATTGCTCTTTACAACACTGAACCTTGCGTATATCACCAGTCACATCCACAACTGGGTGTTGTTTTTACTTTGGCCCCATCCCTTCATTCTTTCTAGAGTTATTTCTCCATTGATCTCCAGTATCATATTGGGTACCTACCGACCTGGGGAGTTCATCTTTCAGTGACCTATCTTGTTGGCTTTTCATACTGTTCATAAGGTTCTCAAGATAAGAATACTGAAGTGGTTTGCCATTCTCTTCTCCAGTGGACCACATTCTGGTTTGTGACATTGTACAGGAGACAGGGATTGAGACCATCTCCATGAAAAAGAAATGCAAAAAAGCAAAATGGCTGTCAGAGGAGCTCATACAAATAGCTGTGAAAAGAAGAGAAGTGAAAAGCAAAGGAGAAAAGGAAAGATATACCCATTTGACTGCAGAGTTCCAAAGAATAGCAAGGAGAGATAAGGAAGCCTTCCTCAGTGATCAATGCAAAGAAATAGCGGAAAACAATGGAATGGGAAAGATTAGCGATCTCTTCAAGAAAATTGGAGGTAGAGCTACCTAGGGAACATTTCATGCAAAGATGAGCTTAATAAAGGACAGAAATGGTATGGACCTAACAGAAGCAGAAGATATTAAGAAGAGGTGGCAAGAATACACAGAAGAACTGTACAAAAAAGATCGTCATGACCCACATAATCATGATGATGTGACCACTTACCTAGAGCCAGACATCCTGGAGTGTGAAGTCAAGTGGGCCTGAGGAAGGGTCACTACGAACAAAGCTAGTGGAGCTGATGGAATTCCAGTTGAGCTCTTTCAAATCCTAAAAGATGATGCTGTGAAAGTGCTGCACTCAATATGCCAGCAAATGGAAAACTTAGCAGGGGCCACAGGACTGGAAAAGATCAGTTTTCATTCCAATCCCAAAGAAGGGCAATGCAAAAGAATGCTCAAACTACCACACAATTGCACTCATCTCACACACTAGTAGGGAACATTTCATGCAAAGATGAGCTTAATAAAGGACAGAAATGGTATGGACCTAACAGAAGCAGAAGATATTAAGAAGAGGTGGCAAGAATACACAGAAGAACTGTACAAAAAAGATCGTCATGACCCACATAATCATGATGATGTGACCACTTACCTAGAGCCAGACATCCTGGAGTGTGAAGTCAAGTGGGCCTGAGGAAGGGTCACTACGAACAAAGCTAGTGGAGCTGATGGAATTCCAGTTGAGCTCTTTCAAATCCTAAAAGATGATGCTGTGAAAGTGCTGCACTCAATATGCCAGCAAATGGAAAACTTAGCAGGGGCCACAGGACTGGAAAAGATCAGTTTTCATTCCAATCCCAAAGAAGGGCAATGCAAAAGAATGCTCAAACTACCACACAATTGCACTCATCTCACACACTAGTTAAGTAATGCTCAAAATTCTCCAAGCCAGGCTTCAGCAATATGTGAACCGTGAACATCTAGATGTTCAAGCTGGATTTAGAAAAGGCAGAGGAACCAGAGATCAAATTGCCAACATCCTCTGGATCATTGAAAGAGGAAGAGAGTTCCAGAAAAACATCTATTTCTGCTTTTTTTGACTATGCCAAAGCCTTCGACTGTGTGGATCACAATAAACTGTGGAAAATTCTTAAAGAGATGGAAATACCAGACCACCTGACCTGCCTTTTGAGAAACCTGTATTCAGGTCAGGAAGAAACAGTTAGAATTGGACACGGAACAACAGACTGGTTCAAAATAGGAAAAGGAGTACGTCAAGGCTGTATATCGTCACACTGCTTATTTAATATATATGCAGAGTACATCATGAGAAACGCTGGGCTGGATGAAGCACAAGCTGGAATCAAGGTTGCTGGGAGAAATAGCAATAACCTGAGATATGCAGATGNACAGACTGGTTCAAAATAGGAAAAGGAGTACGTCAAGGCTGTATATCGTCACACTGCTTATTTAATATATATGCAGAGTACATCATGAGAAACGCTGGGCTGGATGAAGCACAAGCTGGAATCAAGGTTGCTGGGAGAAATAGCAATAACCTGAGATATGCAGATGACACCAACCTTATGGCAGAAAGCAAAGAACTGAAGAGCCTCTTGATGAAGGTGAAAGAGGAGAGTGAAAAAGTTGGCTTAAAGCTCAACATTCAGAAAACTAAGAACATGGCATCTGGTCCCAACACCTCAAGGCAAATAGATAAGGAACAGTTGCAACAGTGACAGACTTTATTTTGGGGGCTCCAAAATCACTGCAGATAGTGACTGCCCATGAAATTAAAAGATGCTTTTTTGCTTCTTGGAAGAAAAGTTATGACCAACCTAGACAGCATATTAAAAAGCAGAGACAATATTTTGCCAACAAAGGTCCATCTAGTCAAGGCTATGGTTTTTCTAGTAGTCATGTATGGATGTGAGAGTTGGACAATAAAGAAAGCTGAGCGCTGAAGAATTGATGGTTTTGAACTGTGGTGTTGGAGAAGACTCTGGAGAGTCCCTTTGACTGCAAGGAGATCCAACCAGTCCACCCTAGAGGAAATCAGTCCTAAATATTCATTGGAAGGACTGATGCTGAAGCTGGAACTCCAATACTTTGGCCACCTGATGAGAAGGGCTGACTCATCTGAAAAGACTCTTATGCTGGGAAAGATTGAGGGCAGGCTGAGCAGGGCACAGAGAGGTCGATAAAACACATCCAACCCCTCAGGGAACTGCCCAACCCACAGTTGACAGACATAAGCAAATATATCTGGAGTAAGTTTATAGGAACACTGGTACCACAAAACACAAAAGAGGAAGCAATTTGTTCATTCTGGAGTGGAGTGGGGGCTGAGTCAGGGAAAGCAACAGAGAAGTGACACTGAAGCAGGGTCGCAAAGGGTTTGTAGAATTTCACCTGGGGAGCAGGAGGGAAGGTGTTCGGCAGGGGCCCGCCTGAGCAAGGGCATGGAGGCGTGCCGCACATGCTGTGTTTGCTGTGCCCAGAGCTTCTGGTCCAAGTCAATGTAATGCCAGATGCCTGGAGCCCACGCTGAGCAGCATCAGGATAGGGAAGGCCCATCCTGGCCACCTGGCTGGGGCGAGTTGGGGGAGCATGTGCTGATCCAAGCTGACTCCCCTTCAGGGTAAAGGTTGAGGCCATTCACATAGACGATGAAGGAACTGGACCCTGTCCCAGTTCTGTGTTCATTTTTTAATTTTTATTTTTTTATAGAATTGGGTATCTGGAGAATCAAAAATAAACCTTTCCCATTGGGGCAGGAAGCCTGGAGACCAAGGGTTTCAGGGGAAGGGTTGGGAGAAGAGTGAGGTAGGAACTGGACTGAGGGTCATCCAGAAAGGAACAGGATGGGAGGGAAGAGCGGCAGGTGGTCTGGGCCCTGCGCTCGCTGTTCTGGAGAGCCACACACGTCCTGCCCTGCCCTCCCCGGGCCAAATCCTCACCTCCTTCTGTGCTCTCTCCACAGCTCTGGAGGCCTGTACTCTGAAAGGTGCTAGAAAGAAAGCCTGTGAGTGTGATCCGGACTCCAGAGCCCCTAACTCACCACCACCATGGTAGGAAAAGGTGCCAAAGGGATGCTGGTGAGTACAGGGATCAGACTGCCTCGGGGGAGGGGTGGGGGTCATGAGCACCGTCCGTCCCTTCTGGGGCCTGCTGTCAGCTGCTGGCCCCGACAGGAGGGCCGAGGAGGCTCCATGGGGCCCAAGCCAGGCACTGCCAGGACTCCTGAGTGCTAGGGCTATCGCAGGCTCAGGCAGGCAGCCCCTCTCCCAGGACGTTAGATACTAGTGTGGTTTGGAGCCCACAGCAGGCAGATTCTACAGAGCCTGAAAGTCATGCTGGGAGGCAGGAAGCACACTCCCCACCCTCATCACAGATACCCTGGAGATCAAGCCGCAGTCAGTCCTGCCGGGAGGGCTGTCCTGTGGCTAACACCCTGACATCCTCATCCTGTGCTTGCCTGCTGTGGGGAGCATTCAGTAGGGGCTGATCAAGGAGTCCTCAGAGACTGGTTTTTCTCTTCTTCCACTCGAAAAATCAGAAAACATCCCTCTCCCCTTTCCCCAAGACACGGCTCTTCACTGCCCACTGCCTCAGAGCACAGGAGAGGTGGTGCGAAGCAGAGGGCAAGAGCAGGGCCAGCTCATGGATGGATGGCTCATGGATGGACGGAGCTGGCCAGCTCTGGAATCAGAAGCCAGGAAAATACCCCAAGGGCGGTCGTTGTCTTTCTTCTCTGGGGAAACTGCCTCAAGAACCAGTGAGACTGGGCAGCTGCCCGGAGGAGCCAGGGGCTAAGCCTGGCCCTTCCCCGGCTCCTCCCTTCCCCACAGGGATCCTCCTGTTGCTGTCCTCATTCAGTGAAAGTCTGATTGACCCAGAGTCTCTTGCAGAGCCCTCTCCAAACAAACTCTGTCTCTCCCCAGGGATTTCTGGGACACTTAAGTCCTCGGTCCAGAGAAATGCTGCTGGGGAAGGAGCCAAATGGTTGTGCTCCAGGCTGAGGACCCTCTCTCCTGCCTGGTCCTGAACTTCCAGCATCCAGTCCCTCAGGCCCGCTCTGGTCTGGCCCACTCCTGATTGGAACAAGTCTGAATGAATTAGGCTTCTCAAAGTATTCCTGAGCCAGCCTGAGCTCTTGAGTGGTCAGATGTGGGCAGAGACGGAGGTCTCCAGACCCGCATACTTGCTAGGGGGGAGTAGATGCCACGATAGGATCAAGACTGGCTTCCTTCTTGCCAGAAGTGTTGGAATCACCATGGGCCTGTAGCAGAAAGTAGAGTGCGGCTCTGCCCCTCCCTCCATGGAGATCTGAGTCCCGTGAAACTTAAGAAACCCTCTGAGGACTCGCTGGCTGCTCTGCTTTCTTTGGAGTGGCCCTGAAAGGACTGGGGCGGGAGGCAGGGATGATGTGGGACCCACGTGGGCAGCACAGAGAGCCTGAATCCCAAGGTCCCAGAACCCCTAAGAGGAGCGCCATCCCTCTTTGCTAACCTGGGCAGCTGTACCTGGAGTTCATTAGCTGCCTGTGGTCCCCTAAGCTCAGGGGCAGAACAGAGGGAGCTGAGGGCCATGCGTGTAAACCAGGGGCACTTGGGCCCTCCAGGTGTGTGACTTCTGTCGCCATTTGTGTCCTGGTATTGGGAGCAGGCAGCTGGCCCTGGCCACGAGGTCCTCACTTCCATCCCCCTTTGCCCCAGGCTTGGGTGTGAAGACATGGGCCCCCGGGGCTCCTCAGTGTCTACCAAGCTGGGCTCCCTGTGTGGCAGGTGCCCTGTGGAGGGCAAGCCACTTCCCAGCACGTGCCCAGGCCTGCATGCCTGGTGCACGTGTTCGTCCCCCCACTCCCAGCCCAGATGGTCTCTGCCAGGCCAGCTCAGTTGCCTCCCTCACGCCTCAGCGGCTCCTAGGACAGGGCCATGCAGGAACCCAGCTGGCCAGGGCCCTTCCAAGCCTGGGAGCAGCTGGGATGCTTGGCGGCACCAGGGGTGGTGCGGGGGGTGGTTCCTTCCATGGAGACCTAGTGCCTCTATTTATTCACATGGAGGGCCAGGTTTCCTGGGGCTCAGAGGACAGGGAGCTAGCTGGTAGAGAGGAGCCCGGGACAGGAGAGCCCCACTGCTGCTGCTAAGTCGCTTCAGTCGTGTATGACTCTGTGCAACCCCATAGACAGCAGCCCACCAGGCTCCTCTGTCCCTGGGATTCTCCAGGCAAGAATACTGGCGTGGGTTGCCTTTTCCTTCTCCAATACATGCATGCATGCTAAGTCACTTCAGTTGTGTCTGATTCTGTTCAACCCCATGGACAGCAGCCCACCAGGCTCCTCTGACCATGGGATTCTCTAGGTAAGAATACTGGAGTGGGTTGCCATTTCCTTCTCCAAGAGCCCCAGTGGGTCAGCTTTAATCCCGCAGTCTCACACGAAGTCCAACTCAGTCCCCTCCCCTGTGCCTGCTCCCCATTTGTATAGCATCTTGGGCAGATAGGCTTTGGTGAGTCTTATTGATCTCTCCCCATATCTCTGCTGCCTTGGGGGCTTCTGCTACTGGGAAGCCTCATGATGAATACAGCAGAGTCACCCAGGCTAGGGCTCCAGGTGCCGGAGCATCTAAATTGTCCTAGAAGGCTTTGAAATCACCGCAGGTCGCCTGGGGCTGTCCCACCCTGACCTGTTCTGTTATGCTTTGACAAAAGTGTTTAGATACTTCTTGTCTGCAGCAGCCATCACAGAGCCTGGTGCACAGTGGATACTCACCCAGCCCGGGTCCTGGCATGTGGCAGGTGCTCAACCAGTAGGATGTGGCACACATTGGGCTCTCACCTAGCACAGTGCCAGGCGCACAGTGTATGCTCACCCTGCTCAGGGCTGACCGTATCCTGGGTCCTCACCTGGCCCAGAATTTGGCATACATGGGGCTCTCATCTAGTGCAGGACCCAGCAAACCACCAGGGCTCCCTGGCATGGGGCTGGCACACAGTGGGTGCTCTCCCAGCACTGGACTTGGAACACACTGGGTGCCGTCCTAGTGTGGTTTCACACACAGTAGGTCTTCTCCTATCTTATGCACCAACACGCAGTGGGCACTCTCCTTATATGACAAGGACTAGCACAGAGGAGGTGCTGTCCTAGCCAGGCCAGCCTGCACAAAGACTGGATGATCCTAGGTTCACAACTACAGCCTCCCCAGTGAAATGGACAATATCTAGATCCAGAGGAAAAGGCCCAACCTCCTCAGGCTTCCTCTCTGGACCTAGGACCCACCCTCCATTCCACTTGGCCTCCCACCCCACCCTGGCCCCCCTGGAGCCCACCGACTCAGCTCTGTGGCCTCCCCTCCCCTCATACAGCTTCCCGGCAGCCTCACCACCCCAGCAGTTGCAGTCCTGCCTCAGCAGGACCTTCCGTCGGAGTCACAGGTTGCAAACAAAGCCCCTCGACTCCTTGGCCCTCTGGAGGAATGCCCACTCTTATTAAGAAAAGTCAGAGGCGGGCTTGGAGCCGGCCTCCCTGAGTGGGCCTAGAGCAGCTGGATCCCACTAATGAGGCCTCATTACGGCCAGGACCCAGCAGGGCTGCTGCCGTCTGCTGTCCCCATATGGCCAGAGCCAGAGAAAGCTGTCCAGCCAGGGCTGCCTGTTCTAGGCACCTGGTCCAGGCCAGGGCAGCCAAAGCCCAGAGCCCACCCTGGGTGGAAGTGAGCATTTGGACATCATGGGTGACTGGGCCTTCCTGGAGCTGGTGGCCCAGCCAGGGGCTTGGCCCTCAGTCTGGACCCACAGGAAGTCAGCAGAAGTCAGCAGAGCGTGTCTGGGGACCCGGCTGCATGAGGCTGGCCTGGAAGCCGCTCAGTTGCTAAGGTCTGAGGCCATTCTCTTGGGAGACCTGCTTGAACCAAGATCACTCCCCATCTTCTCTCCCAAAATGAGCATAGTAGCATATCCACCTCGAGGGGCTGTTGGGAGGATTAAATGAGTTAATTTATATTAACATGAAATGTTTAGGACAGCATCTGGCTCACAGTAAGCACTTCATATATATTATCTATTACTATTATTTATAATGCTTACTAGCTTCAAAGATGGGTAGATATGATCCCCATTTTAGAGATAAAGAAACTAAGACCGGACAAGTAAAGTAACTTGCCTAAGGAGATACAGAGAGGGAGATCCACCAGCGCTGGGGTTTGAACCCAGGCCTGTCTGACTCTAAAGACTTTGCCCTTTAAAAATAATGATGTTGGGACTTCCCTGGTAGTCCAGTGGCTAGGAACCCACTTTGCAGTGCAGGGGACATGGGTTCAATGCCACTGGTCAGAGAACTAAGATCCCACATGCTGCGGAGCAACTAAGCTGTTGCACCGCAACTACTGAGCCCGTGCCCCACAACCCAAGAGCCCGTGCGCTGCCCTTAGACCCAAACAGCCCAATACATTTTTTAAAAATAATAATAACAAAAAAGGTTAAAATAATATCATCCTGCCATGTTCCCACTGGCATCAGCACACTTACCAAACTCACAGGGAAGCTGTCCTTTACATCAGAATTCATGCTTGATCTTAGGTGACTAAGATCCTACTTTGTACTAAACCCTTTGCCCACCCATCTGTTTCCCAAAACCGGAAGCTATGTCCTCCCAGCCCCAGAACATTCGAGCCCACCTTCCTGGTCACTGGTTTCTGGTGTCCCAGCACCCACTGGAGACTGACCAGTGAGTGTGGCCTCAGAGAAGAGGGATTGAGGGTCTGAGTGACATTCTACCCAGACCACTCAGCACACTCTTCCAGAGGGACCACCTCAGGTTCTAGGTGACGCAGTGCTAATCCTCAAGAGTCCTTGTTCTGCAGCTGCCCGCTTGGCTAATGCTATCTTTCTTCAGACAGGTGACAGCGCAGTTCACCAGGCCACAACGCTTTTGCACAGTCAGTCACATTCTTCTATGAGGACACACTCTACCATCTTGGCTGGCTGGAGATCCCCAAGTCCTGGGGGGATTGCGCCAGTGCCCATCACCCCTCAGGCCATAGCACTCTGCGAAGTCTGAGATGCTCTGGCAGTGCCCTGTGGCTACGTCCCCTTCCCCCTGCCCCTTCACCCTCTCTAGTGCCCAGTGGTACCCAACCTCTTTACCAGGAGCCCGCCAAGTGCCAGGCCTGTATGCTCAGAAGCATCTGGGCCCCAGACCCCACTCTAGAATGGGAATGAGCCATCCCCTCTCTCTCTCTTCTGTGCCTGCTCTGCCCCACCCTGTGGTTGTGAGTGTGTGTGTGTGTGTTTTGTTCCAATAACTTGCTGGGAACAAGGGAGAAACACAACAAGCCCCATGCCTCAATCTAGCTGTGGAGCATCTGCGCTGGGCTGCATGGGGACGGGCTGGAGCGGGAGGGCCAGGGGAGAGGGTAGGCAGAGCTTCGGGAGGAGATGAGGTAAAAGTAATTGATGCTGCCCAGCAGGCAGTGGAAGAGGCAGGGGATGCGTCAGTGTCGCCTGGAGCTGGCAGAGGTGTGAATGAGTGGAGGAGACGCACGCACTCTACTCCAAGTGTTTACCCCAAGACGGCGGCGGCCCAGGGACCTGTGGACCCCTCCTCCCCAGAACAGGTCAGTCACTTTCCAGGAGGTTGAGCCCGCTCTCTGGTGCCAGGCAGACTGGGAGGCAGGACTGGGGGTGGGGAGAGGGGCTGAGTGGTCTGTGCCAGGGAGGGGCAGGCACAGCCAGCCAGAGAGACAGACACCAGCAAAAGTGACGCAGAAAGTGGCACCTGTGTAAAGGAGCAGGAAGGGTTAGCTGCTGTCTCTTATACACATCTTAAACATTTCATGTTAATATATGCTCCCCCAGCCCAAGGACCTGCTGAGAATCTGCTCTGTGTATCAAGCTGCATTGTCCTAGCTCCCGGGGAGACGGGCCGGAGGTGCCCAGGAATTGTACTAGTCAATTCGGCCCCATTGTCTGCGCCACGGCAGTTACTCCTATGGGGAGAGTGGGTGAGGGGGCAGGGGGACTGGATACAGGGGCTGCGTGGTGAGGATGGGGGAAGGGGGTGGGCAAGCATCTCAGCTGGGAGGCGACAGACCCTGCGGAATGTTTGCCAGTGTCCAGGACTAGGGCCCGGGTGGGGTGGGCACCACCAGTGTGCCCTCATCCCTGGAAGCTGGGGATAGGCGAGGATGGCAGCAAGAATGTGGCCGATGGCAGTGAGGGAGGGGGCACTGGTTCAGTCACCTTCTTTCTCTGCAGCGCATCCTGACTTGACCTCCAGAAGGCAAGAGAAGGCGTGTCCTCTAGGGAGAACTGGGTTGGGTTTGAGAGTAGCATTATGCAGGGTTGCCCTCCACCCTCAGGACTGCCAGGGTCAGCAACCAAAGCCACTTCCAAAATGCCAGCCCGCTGCCAGCCGACTGGGGCAGAGGCTGCTCACGGCTGCCACAGTGCGGGGCAGGACCGCTGGGCTCCAGGGCAGAGACAGAGCCCACCCAAAGTTCCCGTCACTACTCCCAGGGTCTGGAGTGAAGCCTGGCATGCCTGGGCTGCATCTCCTGTCTGCCATCCACAAGTTTGGCGGGTCAATACTGGCAGAGCCCTCTGCCAGTCAGGGCTCTGGGATGAAACAGCACCGGGCATGTCCTTGCCTCTCTCACCTCCCTATGGGGGCCTGATCTCCTGAGAGGTGCCGTGAGGTTTTCCTAGAGGCAGGAGACACTAAGAGCCCCTGCGTACTGCTCGAGTCTGGGGTAGATTTTCCAACGGTCCTGCTCCTCCAGCCCGGCCCTTGACTCTTTCACGTGTCTGGATCAGGAAGCCAGTTGAAGGATGGAAGGCTCTGTCATTACAGGGCAGGTGCTACCTCAGGAAGACAAGTTGGGTAACCAAGAACCAAGGGGTGTGAGGTCGCGGGGTCTCCCGAGGCAGCCACGCTTTACCGTCATGGCGGTTCTGCCTGAATGCCCGCTCTGGAGCTCAGAGAAGGCTGCCAGGGACATGGATTTGGCTCATGGTCAGTCTAGGATGTAGGGTCTTGCCCTTTCTCCTCTGCAAAGTTTGTCTTGGATAGGACTTCATCCCTTGAGCAAATCCTGGGGCTTCAGAGTCCTGGACAAGAAGCCTGCCGGCTCCCAGCAGGGCCTGCCCACCTGGCCTGCTCTGCCTGGTCTGCTCTAGGAGTCCTGAGTGTCCACTGCAAGCAGAAGAGAGAGCTCTCCATTCAGAGAAATATCCAGTGGACACTGCTCTTAGAGGGTGGGAGTTGGCAGCCTGGGCACAGCTATCGCCCAGAGTAGAAACCTGGGCTGCCTCTGAGTCTGGACGCGGAGCAGGGAGGGGCGCCTCTGTGGTGCGGGTGGGGGTGTGGGGCTCTGCGGTGTGGGGTAGGGGGAGCTCTGGTTTCTGCCCTCGGAGCTGAACTGCCTGAATTCCAGCTCAGCAGAACAGTGAATAAACAGAGGGCAGAAGGCTAGGGAGAGGACTTACATAAGCAACTGCTCAGTGTGGTTCACCCTCCGGGGCAGGGATGGGGTGTGAGGTTGTGAACCCAAGCCAGGTCACAGATCTTGTGCAGGCATGGACACTGCTGCCTCAATGACTGCTTCTTAGGACAGGGGCGCCGAGGGTCTTACGTGTGTATGTCTTTGCATGGCAGATGTCATGGAGGATGATCAGCCAGCCCATCCACACAGCCGTGGAAGGCATGTCCCATAGCCTGCATCCTGCTGAGCCTGGGGAAGCTTCGGCAAGGGGCAAGGCAATCCCCACCCCGGACACCACCCATGAGGCCCATGAGGACGAGTCAGAGGTGAGGGTAGGGGCTATCCAGGGAGCCCGAGGAGGAGGGACCCACCCAGAAGGGCACCAGGCCACTCTGGTTTAACTCACCACCCAGGTGTGAGTGAGGAAGGGAGGTTGGGAGGGCAGCGAGGGGCAGCAGACAGTGGGAGATGGGTGATGGGCAGCAGGAGCCTGGAGCCTGGCCAGTCGGCAGTGCTGAGCTGGGTTAGGCAGACAGACAGGCCACCAGTCTGGGTCAAACCCATGAGCACAAAGAGATTCTTTTGTGGGCACCTCAGAGCCAACAACCTCTGCAGGGACTGTTACTATCTGTGACGGGCCTTCCACCCAGCAGGTCAAAAAGAATGGAGGGCTTAGAATGAGGAAAATTATGCAAGGAGAAAAAAACTTGTGCAGCATTAGAAAAGTTTCGCCGGCTTTGGGCATTGCTGTCCAGGAAGGAAGTGGAGGGGAGTCCCCAGAGGAGGGCTGGAAGGGAACTAGAGACCCTAGGAAGCCCCACAGAGGGACCCTTCCCTCCAGTGTTCTTGGAGGAAGGTGGGCTTCCTCTGTCCTTTGCTGAGCGCCATGCCCTCACCAGCCAGACTGCCTGCACATAGCTGGCACTGGAATGGAAAGTCAGAGGCCTAGCTGTGGACCAGGCCCCCACGGCAGCATTCCCTCCACAGCTCCTGAATGGGGCACTGAAGGGCTGGGATACAGGGCCAGGGAGCAGCGGCTGGTGCTGCTTCTGCTAGGAGCTCCTCCCACCACTGGGAGGGCCTCATTACACCTCCTTCTGCATAGCGGACCCCTTGTGTTGTCTGTTACTTCCCGCCACCGTCCCATCCCCAACTCCAGTTCCAGGCTCCAGGCCCCCAGGCTCGGGCCTCTAAGGGGCACAGCCAGCAGGACTGAACTGTTGAGCGCAAGGCTCAGTAGTGTGCTGCTCATCAATGCCACCACTGACGCCCGAGGGCTCAGTCAGCCTGCGACTCGCTGCTGGCCACCCTCCCGGGCCCCTCCACACCAAGGGAGGAGCAGAGACCTCAGAGGCCCAAGTCTGGTCCCACTGCACTTGGTCAGCCTTGAACATCAAACTTTAGGACCTCGGTCTCTGCAAGAGGTTTTGCCCTTGCTCCACCCGTGAGGCCACCCTGGATCCTCAGTTGTCTCTCTTACGGCTATAACTGCTGCTTCGTGACCCCACCCATGTACTCTGCAGCTGCTACAGTCCTCCATTGTGCCCCTAAGAAAACACACCTCAGACAGAATAAAACTGTTATTGTAGGATCAACATATAGGAAGCCTATTTGGCTGGGCTTTGTTTGGGAATGGATAAACTATGCCAGGCAGGCCTCATGCCCTCTGAAAAAATGCCCCCTGGACCCTATGCTATTGCTAGGCCTGTCCCCAAAAAAGGTCCTAGGAGGTGGTGACAGGCTTAGCCAGGATTCTGAAGGGACCTGTCACACCAGGACTAGGAGCTGCCCTCTCCCAGGGCCAAGGTGGCCTTCAAGCCTCTTCATCAGAGCAGGCTTCTGTGACCTCACCCTGCTCCTACCCCAACCCCAGTCATCCTTTCACGTTCTCGTGGTGGTCACTTTGAAGTTGCATGTAAAAATTATGTGTTTATCTCATTAATGGCTTACATCCCCCTAGACTTCTAGCTCTGAGTGGGTCGGGGTGTGTTTTGTTCCCTTCTGAATTTCCTGAGCCTGAGGTAGGGCCTGGCACATAGTAGGTGCTTGTAAACCTCTGTGTGCGAATGAATGAACACAGGCTCTGCTGGTCGGCTCTGGGCGCTCTGTGAAGGGTTCCTGGTCCTGGGCCCCAAACGTCCCAGGATCATGTGAGGCTCAGGGTCTCCTCTGGGCAGTGCTGGGTGGGAGGTGACACCTTTGGCAAGGACAAGGGTGTCTGTGCAGTAGTGCCCACGTGCTGTGCAAGCCCGGGTCGGCCCCCCAGATGTGCCCTCAGAGAGCAAGGGGTGCGTGGCTAGGAAGGCCACCATCGGGTGCTGGGGCCTCTGGGCCTGCCTTCCCAAATAGGCCTTCCTGGAAGGCGCAGGCCTGGTGAGACCATTGCCCCACTCTGCGCCTGTCGGTCGTGTCAGAGTCCAGCAGCATGGCAAGGCACCAGGCCCATTTGTTTATTTGCCTGCGTGCCTTGAATCTGTCTCTTTCAAACTGAGGGTCAGTGTCACCACCGCGCTGTACCTCAGGAAGGTCAAGCAGCTGTGTCTCTGATTTGATGTCCTTAGGGACCCTGGCCATTTCTCTCGGGAGAACAGCCCACCTCTGGGAGACTGGCTGTGTCACTCAGGGAGTCTCTGGGCTTCTCTGGGGGTGACTCTCCGGGTCCTCCCTTGCTCTGAGACTCCTCTGACCCCCAGGCTCCTGTTCAGGGTGGCTGACTCAGTGGGAGGGGTGGAACGGACATGGCATGGGGGATGGGTCTGCTCACACTTATAAAGGGACTTACCGGGTTAATCCCAACTGTGGGGCTGGGGTCCTCAGTGGGGCTTCAGGCCACCCAGTCCAGCCCCACAGCTCCCCAGGTGAGCCCACATCCTTCCTTTGGGGCAAACCCCCTCATCAGCCCTTCCTGACCAGCCCCGTCTTCTGCAGCCCATGCTCTCTCAGCTCAGAGACCCTTTGCCAGAGTCACTCCCTAGTTCCCCTGAGGGAACTGGAACTAGAACTCCCCAGAGTCTGTCCTCCAAGTCTGGCACGGTGCCTACAACTCTGGTCTCCTCCCCCAACTCATGGCCAGCAGCTCCCCCGCCTCAGCCCAGGTCAGCTTCCCCAGGGCTCCCCTCCCCAGTCATGGGCAATTAGAGATGGCTCCCCTGGCCCTCCCATCCTGAGTTCCAGAATGCCTTCCTCAGGTCTGGCCTAGCTCAGTTGCTTTCCCCTTCTTGTACCCTACAGCCCTGACCACCAGGTACCCCCTGGAAAAAGCCTTCAGCTGGGGAGGGGCCCTGTCTCATACCCAGCTTGGCTGCTTGATATGAGGCTCAGCTGCTCCCAGATCCTCACCCAGAGGGGACAGGGGAGGCTTTGGAGGGGCTGGGACTGGGGGGCTCTCAACTTGAGCTCCCTCTCAGTGTCCCACTTCTCCGATGCTGGCAACAGCTCCTCAGGTGGGCTGGTGCCCCCGGCACAGGGTGCTGGGGGGCTGGTGAGGGAGGCCCTGCTTGGCACCCTCTGGCAGCCGCTCTTCCCTCTGTGCTCCTCTGCCAGGCCTGCCTGCAGCTTCTGCCAGCAGAGGGGAAGCCCAGGGTGGGGGTGGGGGCCTGGAGGGCCCATGGTGTCCCCACTAGGGGAGGCCTGAGGGTCAGGCACCTCATGCCAATGCCCTGCTGATGGTGGCTTTTCTCTTGTCTGCACAGAATGGTGCTATGCCCAACGAGGCCACCAAGAAGGACCACGGCCTCCAACGGGGCAACTGGAGCAACCAGATCGAGTTTGTACTGACGAGCGTGGGCTATGCCGTGGGCCTGGGCAATGTCTGGCGCTTCCCATACCTCTGCTATCGCAACGGGGGAGGTACCCAGTGGGCACAGGGCAGGGACCACCCACATGGATAGAGCCCAGCCACCAGGGCCCAGCCACCCGCTTCCGGCACAGACCCCACTCTAGACAGACTGGCCTCTGGCCCTAATCTCCTTTGCCCCCCACTCCCCCCACAGCTTTGGTACCCTTTACCCCCTGACCGTGGCAGCCTGATCCTTCGAGGGGAGAAAAGGTAGAGAGGAAAGCAACCCAACCTCCCAAGTCTCAGTTTTATACCCCCAGCATTTCAACAGCCGCCCCCAAAATGATTCAGGGGACAATGTGGGAGACCCGGGTTTGATCCCTGGGTTGGGAAGATCCCCTGGAGAAGGAAATGGCAATCCACTCCAGTACTATTGCCTGGAAAATCCCACGGACAGAGGAGCCTGGTAGGGTACAGTCCATGGGGTCGCCAAGAGTCGGACATGACTGAGCGACTTCACTTTCAGCTAATGTATGTGAAATTGCTTGGTTAAGTCATCAATTCCCACACAAACATGGCAGCTCTAGGACCTGGGTTCAACTCAGAGCAGATTTCCTGGGAACCCCTGTCAAGTTCAAAAACAAGCCATGAGCAGTGTGCCTCAGACTGAGGCTGCAGTCCAGGGCATGGCACACCCTCCTGGAAGCTCAGGTTCTGCTCTCGGGTTCTGAGCAGGAAGAGGGTGGGGTCCCCCAGAGCCGGCCCTGAGCCAGTCCTCTCCCTGCCCACCAGGAGCCTTCCTGATCCCCTACTTCATCATGCTCATCTTCTGTGGGATCCCCCTCTTCTTCATGGAACTCTCCTTCGGCCAGTTTGCAAGTCAGGGCTGCCTGGGGGTCTGGAGGATCAGCCCCATGTTCAAAGGTGAGGCCTGGATGGGGTACACACACATACACACGGGCCCCTGGGGGCTGTGCTGACTCACCCATCTGTACAAAGACTGCCATCCCCTATGGAACCCGGGTGTTGACCCGAGGTCCACATCAGTGGCCAAGGCCAGGGGCACATGCTGGGATCCATTGTTTACTTGGCCTCCAACCTCTCCTCCTACCACGTGCATACACAAAAGCCCTTCAACCGCTCCCCCACTCAGCCCCCAGCTTACTCCTGCCAAGGCTTTGACCTGCCCCTTCTGTGGCCCTCCACGAAAGCCTACCCCTTAGGCCCTTCAGAATTAGCTTAGCGCCCTTCAGCTAGGTGTGTGAGGCTGCTCCTGCCCCTCCCGTCCCCCAGGTGTGGGCTACGGCATGATCGTGGTGTCCACGTACATCGGCATCTACTACAACGTGGTGGTCAGCATCGCCTTCTACTACTTCTTCTCGTCCCTGACGTCCGTGCTGCCCTGGACCTACTGCGATAACCCTTGGAACACGCCCAACTGTGTGAGCGTGTTGGATAACCCCAACATCACTAACAGCGTGCAGCCTCCTGCCCTGCCTGGCAACGTCTCTCAGGCGCTCAACCAGACCCTCCACAGGACAAGCCCCAGCGAGGAGTTCTGGAAGTGAGGCCCCCGTGGGAACTGGGCTTCTAGGGGTTACCCTGGGAGCCTATCCTCAGCCCTCCCTCTTCGCCGGAGGGCAGTGGTCTGCAGTCTAGGGAGGGTGCCAGGAATGGAGCAGGGCAGGGCTGTGGGAAGAAACGTAAGGAGCTCGCAGCCCACTTCAGGAGAGGCTGACGCACAGGCTTTGTGAGTTTGTGAGCATCATTACACAGCAGCATTGAGGCTCCAGCAGTCAGGCCGGTCAGGTGAGGACCGTCGGGGCCAAGAGGGGTGGCTTCCTGGTAAGCAGAAGAGCATGGGCAGAGGTCCTTAGTCGCAGATGAGCCTGAGGGAAACCCATTGTGATGAAGGGTGACAGGTGTGTGGGGAACTCATCAGCCATGTGGTAGCCTACAGGGAGTACGTGACTTCTTGGAGGGCTTATAAGAATGAAGCGTAGACCTAACCCTGCAGAACCAAAGAAGAGCTGTGGAAGTTTCCTGAGCCCAGAGCTGTCCTTATCAAGCTGTGTTTGGGAAGGGCAGCCTGGCACCCCTAGCTCTGTGCTGACAGAGAACGGAGTCCCCAGGGCCGGCTTGAAGGGAAGCTGTTGCTGGGGGTGTTTGGAACATCTTGTCCCAGCTGGGTGGGTGTGAGGGCCCAGCAGGACATCCTGGAGGAAATTCCCCACGTCCTGTTGGGGAGCTCATGGGAAGAGGGCTTTGTGGGCTGGTGGGCAGGCCTTGTTCATTCATTCCACAAACATTTATGGCATCCACTCTGCCGGGCCCTGTGTGCCCATGGGGTATGAATGGCCCTGAGACCATGCCACGAGGAGGTCACAGTCTAGAAGGGAGATGGGTAGGTAAGGCTGTTTGGGGCAGGGGCCTCAGTGCAGGTGTATGCAGGGAGGTGGTGAGGACAAGAGCAGGTGCTCGAGGATGCTTCCCATGGACTCCCCTCAAGGTCCAGTGTCCAAGACTCCAAGCTTCCAGTGAGTCCACTGCAGGGGGCACAGGTACAATCCCTCCTCAGGGAACTAAGATCCCACATGCCAAGCACGACACGGTCAAAAAACAAATCATAAAAACCCCAAGACTTCCCAGAGGAGGGAGAAAGAAGTATAGAAGGATTGGGAGACATGGGCAGGTGAGCTGCAGCCAGGAGGGGGCAGACTGGAGCTGGGGTTGGGAGCAGGTAGGACAGAGTATTAGGACAGAGGAGGCCAGGACATCAAAAGGCACAGGGCTCCCCCTGCCCGTCACCGGTCAGAGGGCTCGAGGCCCTCTCCACGCTGTGATGGAGAGTCAGGGCTGAGCGGTGGAGGTCCCAGTGTCACTCAAAGTCCTAGCACATCCACGGCCTCTAAGCCGAGGGCCAGCACTCAGAGCCTCAGGGCCCAGTGTCCCTGGCTGCTGCTGCTGCTGCGTACGTGCTCAGTCGTGTCTGACTCCTGGCAACCCCATGGACTGTAGCCTGCCAGGTGCCTTTGTCCATGGAATTTTCCTGGCAAGAGTACTGGCACGGGTTGCCATTCCCCACTCCAGGGCATCTCCCTGGCCCAGGGGTTGAGCCAGTGTTTCCTGCACCTCCTGCATTGGCAGGCGGATTCTTTACCACTGAGCCACCTGGGAAGGCCCTGTGCTGCACTGTAGACGTTCAAAGACGGTTAAGACGTGGTCACCGTCCTCAAGACTCGTGGTGGAGACCATAGAGCCGTTGCCTCCCAGTGAGGTTTGGGCAAAATTACCTCCGGGCAGATCCAGTTGTTCAGTCATTGGATGGGCCATTTCCTGAGCACCAAGTAGATGCCGAGGACTGTACTCAGAGCAGGGACAGAGCAGGGAATAGGAGACTCCTCCCACTCAGGTATTCTGCTACATTTGGGGCATGGTGTGGACTGGGCAACTTGACCTAGAGAGAACCTTCTGGAAGGTTCCAGAAGCACAAAGCCCGGAGAGGCTCCAGAAATTATCACCCCAGGGGCTGTCTTCCAGGGTGGGGCTACTGCTTGGCAAAGCTCAGGAGATTTTATCTCGTGCAATTAGACGGGAATTTCCCTCCAAGAAAACTAGCCACGGGTCAGGAGGTCCACAGGATGGCCCACTGAACTCCACTCCTTGTCTGAGGCTGGAGCCAGGCCTCCCTGAGGAGCCTCAGTCCCAGGCAGGACTCCTTCCCTTCAGGATGGCTCCCTGCTGCCCTCTCCTAGAGAGCCTGGGGGAGTGACCTTTGAGAGGGCTGCCCAAGCTGGCTTCAGCAAGATGAGGTGAGCAGGCACCCCCATTTCTGGGCACCTACTATGTGCTTATTGTTGTTTAGTTGCTCGGTCGTGTCCAGCTCTTTTGCAACTCCATGGGCTGTAGCTCTCCAGGCTCATCTGTCCATGGGATTCTCCAGGCAAGAACACTAGGGTGGGTTGCCATTTCCTTCTCCAGGGGATCCTCCCAACCCAGAGTCAAACCCAAGTCTCGTGCATTGGCAGGTGAGTTCTTTACCCCTGAGCCACCAGGGAACTGTGTGCTAGGCATATTATATGATATCACCCCCATTTTCAGATTCAGAGACTGACCCTGATGTTAAGGAACTAGGCCGCAATGCTGTGTCAGGATATACATATGTCAGGATATGCATGCCCCGCTGTGCCTGGGGCCTAATGTGAATCAGGCCGATGATACTCTGCAGGCATTCTGGGTCCACAGTTTCCAGCGACCCTTTGGAAAGCTGCACAATCTCATTTGAGCCCCACAGCAACCCTATTAGATAGTGTGTGCCGGTTTTATAAAATATTCCCATTTTACAAGTGAACAAAGCAAATCAAGAGAAAGGTAGACTCCTCTAAAGGGAGAAGAGTTCCCAGGACAGATTTCTGAGCCCACATCTGCCTTTCGCCCACCCTTTGGCCTCCAGCCTTCCCTGTCCTCACCACATCTTTACAGAATTACCTTACAGTCCTCTGAGAGCTGATCTGATGCCTGCCAGGCAGGCCCGGAGCTCAGGACCATGCCCTCATCTCCCCAGCAGACACCCGGCACCCAGTGGAACTTGGATCCCAGCACTCTTCTCCCAGTGTCTTCACGCCAGCTCTGGAGCCACACAGACCTCACTCAATCCTGGCTGTGCTACATACCAGCTTGGCCTTGTGAGGTCACCAAACCTCTCTAAGTCTCAACTGTTCATCCATTAAGTGGGACTGGATACAACATCATTTTTGTTATTATAAAGATGTAGCAGAAATCAAACATCTTTGAACATCTTAAGAACAGTGATGGGGCTCAGTAAGCACAGTGATAGCCACTGCTAGAGGTGC
This sequence comes from Cephalophus harveyi, assembly GCA_006410635.1. Classification (NCBI taxonomy): domain Eukaryota; kingdom Metazoa; phylum Chordata; class Mammalia; order Artiodactyla; family Bovidae; genus Cephalophus; species Cephalophus harveyi. Next base: position 276,743 of record SJYT01025601.1, on the reverse strand, counting down.
AGTGAAATAGATGAGAGTGTCCTGTTCTCGAGGCATTTACCATCTGGTTGGGGAACTTAAAAAATAATGCAGAATAAGTCAAAAGATGTTATGTGAAAGCCAACTTGTAAATATGTGTGGTTCCAAAAGTTTTTCAGTTAGTTGTTTGGTCTCAAAAGCACATGGTCCAAAATTAAAACCAAACATTAAATATGGTGCCATAAAACGAAAGATAGAGTTCAGCAGATTAGCCTTCCAAACTCTTTAAGCCCTTGTCTTGTATGCTGAACTCTTGCAATAAGAAAATAATACAAAGCACTACCAGTGTAACATATGTAACTAGACAAAGTTTTTAGAGTCTTTTGAGCAAGGAATGGGTTCTTTACTTTGAATGCTGGTGCTTGACCCTGTGGCTATTCTGGAAAGCAGAGCCTCCCAACACGATGTGCCCTAAATAGTGCGACAGTCCAGTCGGGCTTGGGCAGCCCAGAATCTCCAGCCCTGCTACCTTCAGCTTTGAGTGACCTTGTCTATTTGCCCCATGAGCCCAAATTATTTTTTTCTGCATGTCCCAAAGGGAAAAGATGGGAAAGCACAGCCTCAAGAGTCCAGGAGCCACTCTTGGGAGGTGGGGGTGGATCTTATTCATCCCTTTATCTTTGGTTTTCCCATGGACCCAGAGCCTGGAAAGTTTCTGACCCTGATGCCTGTTGAGCAAACCAACACAGAGGCAGGAGTTTGGCAGAAGAGGGATGTGTTGGTCAGCGCCCTCTGCAGGTCACAATATGAAGGGCAGCCTAGGAGAAGATGGGAGGCAGAGGAGGCCTACTCAGGTGCTTGCAAGTCTGACAGTCCGGTGGGCTGAGCAAACAAATCCCGGACTTGGCAACACTGTCCCATGAGGGACCAGGGTGACCACCCATCACAAGGTATTAAACATGTTTTCATGATGTTTGATAACTGAGTTGGAAAAAAAAAGTAAAAAGAGCTAAGGTTAGAGGACAGCCTATGAAGCTATGCTGAGAAGTTTTCACTGAAAGAGGGGAAAGAAAGGAACCTATATTTTTCTAAATTTATCTACAGATTATCCTAGGTTGAAGTTATGATGCCCATTTTAAATATAAGGAGGCTGAGGCTCAATAGTTTGTCTCTTGCTCATTAGTTCTAGCCTGGACAACTCCAACAGCCAAGCCAGTCCCCCTCCAGATACTCCCCTTCATACTTCCAAGTCCATTTTCCATGATGTTAATTCATTCATCCATTCAGCAAATGCTTATTGGGCATGGCTCTGTGCCAGGCACTTTGAGAACTACTGGAGGGATACGGGAATGAACAAAACAGACAAAAACCCTTGCCTTCATAGATGGTAGATAACAAACTGAATAGTAAAATGTACAGTATGATAGAGACATACTCTGGAGGAAAATACAGTCAGGAATGGGGTAAGGTGAGCCAGGCTGGGGCTGGGGTTGCAGTTTTAATCTGGGTATCCAGAATAGGCCCCTTTGCAAAGAGGACACCCAAATAAAGATCTGAAGGAAGCAAGGAAGGAGGCAAGCATGTCGACAAGCCCAGCTGTGTAATCTGTGGGGCCCAGCGCAAAATGGAAAGATGGGGCCTCTTGTTCAAGTGTGTTCAGAATTTCAAGATGGCAATGGCAGGACATTAAACCAAGCACAAGGCCCTTCTAAGCACGGGGCCCTGTGTGCCTGCACAGATCTCACACCCATGTGGACACATGGAGGTCTGGGGAAAGAGTACGCCAGACAGGGAAGAGCATGTGTAAAGGCCCTGAGGTGGGAGTGGGCCTGGCACATTTAAGGAACAACAAGGGACCCGACGCAGCTGGAGCAGTGAGTGAGGAGGGAAGGAGCAGGAGGAGAGGAGATTTGAGAGATGGCAGTTAGGAGACAGTGGATCATGAAGGGCTTTGTAGCCACTGTATGGACTTTGGTTTTTCCATGGCCAGAGATGGGAGCTGCTACAAGGTTTTGAGACAAGGAGAGGCCCTGAGAGACCTCTTCTAAAAACCCTCCAGAAGCTTCTCATTGCTCTCAGAATAAAATCCAAACTTCTGCATCTTGACTTCACAACTTCTCTTGATCTTGTTCCTTCCTATCTTCATCCTTCTCTGTTCCCCTCCCCTTCCCCTCCAGCCTTCCTGAGTTACTGACATGCCAGGCAGTTCCTGACCCTCTCCTGCTGCGTCATGACCTGACCCTGACCCGTGCCCTCGGCCTGGCATGTGCTTTCATTTCTCTTCACCTTCTTTCTCCCCATCCTTCAAACTTTGGCTCAAGCCTCCCCTCTTCCAGGAATACTTCTAGTGTGTTCCTTCCCATGGGGTTAAGATGCTCCTGGCAGTGCCCACAATACCTGATTTAGGTCAATATGCCCAGCATCTAGCAAGGGCTTGGCACATCAACATCCAGTAGATTGAAGAAACAGAGCTGGCATGGCGTAGGGCTCCAGAGAGTCATGCATACTCAGGAGAGGCATTCAGGTTCAAGTCTAGGCTGGTGTGCTCCAGTGTGTGTGCTAAGTCACTTTAGTCATGTCCAGCTCTTTGTGACCCCATGGACTATAGCCCTGTATGCTCCTCTGTCCATGGGATCCTCCAGGCAAGAATAGTGAAATGGGTTGCCATTTCCTCCTCTAGGGGATCTTCCCAACCCGGAGATCAAACCCATATCTCTTACGTCTCCTGCATTGACAGGAGGGCTCTTTACTACTAGTGCCAGCTGGGAATCCTCCGTCTTTTCTCAGTACTCCACTGCCTCCCTCTGTTCATCAGAGTTGGAGGACTAGTGTTTGTGAAAAGATCACAGAAGGCTTCCTGGAGGAGGATGCACCTCCAGACAGGGTGCATCCAGTCTGGAGGAGAGGGGCTTCCTAAAGGAAAGGCCTGGGCCGGGTCTGAGCAGGGACAGGGAGACCTCCACACCCCAGGGGCTGAGGAAGCTAGCCCAGGCCTGGGGTGTGGCCTGCAGGCACCCTCGAGGATCCTGGGAGAGGCAACAGGCAGAGAGGCCTGGGCAGGCTGGGGCTGGGGCCTCACCAAGGCTCCGATCTCAGACAAGCTGCTGGCTGCTGGGCCTCCATGAGAAAGGAGGGAGTGGCCAGGCTGGGCCCTGGGCCTTGGGAATGTGTTGCTGGATGGTGCGGCTGGCCCTCAGTGCCAGAGTATCCCCTTCTAGGTTCTATGTGCTGAATCTGTCGGATGACATCGGAAACTTCGGGAAGGTGCAGGTGCATCTCCTCAGCTGCCTCCTTGTCTCCTGGGTGGCCGTCTTCCTCTGCCTCATGCAAGGGATCAGGTCTTCAGGGAAAGTAAGTCCCTTCCCTCCAGGATCTGTGCCCACCCAGAAATATCCTGCCTCCCTGCCTGGGTTTTATGTGTGGAGGGGTGGGTGGGGGCGTGGTGAAAGCATGTAGGAGGGAAAGAGGGACCAGAGGACCCGTGGTGGTTGAGGGGGCAGGTTGAGGGGTGGAGTGGGAAGAGCCCAGAGGAGTCCAGTGGGGCCCCTCTCACCCGCAGGTGGTGTACTTTACGGCCACATTCCCCTACGTGGTGCTGACCATCCTGTTCTTCCGTGGCGTGACCCTGGAAGGAGCCTCCACGGGCATCAAGTACTACCTGACTCCACAGTGGGACATGGTCCTGGAGGCCAAGGTGGGCTGTGGGTGGAAGGTGACCTGGAGGGACGGGGGTGCCGGGGGGGCAGAGAAGCACCAGCCTCTGAGCGCGGCTCCTCCTGCAGGTCTGGGGGGACGCCGCCTCCCAGATCTTCTACTCACTGGGCTGCGCGTGGGGAGGTCTCATCACCATGGCTTCCTACAACAAGTTCCACAACAACTGTTACCGGTGAGAGTCTCTCCGCCAGCGCTGGGGCTGCCCCTGTTCCTGCCCTCTCTGCAGCCTGACCCTGCTTCCCCCAGACCCACCAGATCCAGCGCAGCCTTCTGGCCCGCCAGCACCCTCCCTTCCACTCCCAGCCTGGAGATGCTGGCAAGGCTGGGTCTGGTTCCAGTCACTGCAGAACAGAGAACACTTGGGCAGAAGAGAGAAGGGCTGACAATAGTGATGCCCCAGGGGTCTGTAAGGACTCAAGGCCCTCACATCTACTTAAAGAGGCCCAGAACAGACCAGAGAGGAGATTGGGGGTACTTTTGTTCCTAGAACTTTCCCTGTCTTCAAGTCTGCTGGCCCAAATTGGGCAGGAGGAACTAAGCGGCGTGCCCTGATCACGTGTTTCCCTCCGCGTTAGAGACAGCGTCCTCATCAGCATCACTAACTGTGCCACCAGCGTCTATGCCGGCTTCGTCATCTTCTCCATCCTGGGCTTCATGGCCAGTCACCTGGGTGAAGACGTGTCCAGCGTGGCAGAACACGGCCCAGGCCTGGCCTTCGTGGTATACCCAGAGGCCCTCACCCTGCTGCCCATCGCCCCACTCTGGTCCCTCCTCTTCTTCTTCATGCTCATCTTGATGGGGCTGGGCACTCAGGTACGAGGCCCGGGACTTGGGCCAGTGGCTTAGGGTGGGCGGAGGCAAGGCCAAGGGTAGGCCCCTGCTCTGATGGCCGGGTCCTGCAGTTTTGCCTCCTAGAGACGCTGGTCACAGCCCTTGTGGATGAGATAGGGAATGAGTGGATCCTACAGCGAAAGATTTATGTGACCTTGGGCATGGCTGTGGCTGGCTTCCTTCTGGGTATCCCCCTCACCAGCCAGGTAAGAACCAAGGCAAAGGCTGGGCCAAAGTTGCCAGGGTATGGGGTAGGGGGAAGACAGCAGAGAGAAGGGGCCCGTAGCCTCAGGCGCCCCCAACTCAGCTGCCCTCTGGCCCCTAGGCAGGCATCTACTGGCTACTGCTGCTGGACAACTATGCGGCCAGCTTCTCCTTGGTCATCATCTCCTGTATCATGTGTGTGTCCATTATGTACATTTACGGTAAGTGCCCAAGCTTCCACAGCCTCCCGTGCCCCAGCCCCTGGCCTGCTCACGCTCTCCCGTGGGCTGCTGACCTCCCTCTCTCCAGGGCACCAGAACTACTTCGAGGACATCCAGATGATGCTGGGGTTCCCACCGCCCCTCTTCTTCCAGATCTGCTGGCGCTTCATCTCACCAGCTATCATCTTTGTAAGTTCCTCCCTGGTCGCTCCCCTGCTGCCCCCGTGGCAAGCGTCCTTCTCTTGGGAACCAGCCGAGGAGGAGCACGAGCCCAGCCGTTAGGCCAGAGCTCCCCTGGGGCTCCACACCCACAGCTCTGGCCACTGGAAGCTGAGCGAGGCTGTACAGAGTCAGGCAGGTGTGGAGACTCAGAACCACCCAAGCCCTGGCCTTGGGTTAGGAAGGGAGCACAGGGCCCTGTGTTTGACGGAAGACAGTGCCCAGCTTCAGAAGGGGAAAATAGGCTGGCAGCAGCTGAGAGCCGGCCCTCCCTCCCTGGTATTTCCACCTGGCATCTCCCCAGAGGAGCTTCGGGAATCATAACTGACCTTGGCGTTGGCCTCTGACAGCTTCACTGAGCTCGTGTCTCTAGTCCCTCATAGCCGAGGTGCTTGGAGTGCTCAGGGTATGTGGTGTGAATGTATGTTCCAGAATGTATGTGCAAGTCAGGTATCAGCTCAGGATCTGGGACACCCTCCTAAGCCACCCTGGAATAGGCTGGCTTGGGAGGGGGAGTTCTGGGTTTCCACCAGTATTCAACACCTGGAAGACAGACCCCCCCCAGCAGGGAGTGGAAGTGGCGGAGGGAAAGCCCACCATGACCAGGAACAATATTCTAAGTCTCGTGATACAACTCTCCATGGTTTCATTATTATCCCCACTTTACAGATGAGGAAACTGAGGCCCTGAGATGCTAAGTAATTGACCCAAGGTTGTATAGCTTCTAAGAGTCAGAGCCCTCACGTAAAGCAGGTCTGATCTGGAGCGTGTGTGCTGGGCCCATGCTGCACTAGAAACAAGTTTAGGAGGAGGAGTGGTCTGTGGACTACAAACCTTCCGATTTTGTTCCTTTATGATCAGGGTGAGAAGTCGGGGGCGGGGGTGGGGGGTAGGGATTTGCTAGTGTAATGGTCCCTCCACAGGGAAGAGGCAGGGCTGTCTCTGAGTGACAGAAGGGTCAGCCCGATGGTCAGGGCAGTGTCTGGAGTCGTGCCCCCACCTCCTCGTGCCAGTTCCTCTGTGCCCCGGAGAGGTCAGCACCGGATTTCCACATTGGCTCATGTTTCTGGAAAAAAATTAAAAAGGCCCCTGAGGGCTGAGGCCTCTATCACATGGGGTGTGGGATCTTCCCAAGCCTGGCACAGGCACCAGCTCTGGCCACTGGCTCAGCTTTGAAACAGGAGGAGAGGAAGTGTCCTGTAAGTGGTGGGAAGCAGGGAGGGCAGACGCCACCACCAAGCACTGTGCTCTCGGGGGTTATGGCTTTGGCCCAGGACCTGCCCTGGGAGAGCTCATCCTCCAGGGCTCCCAGGAAGCTGCCGCCCTGTGGGGAGACCCAGGGCACCGCCCAGGCAGGGCAGGAGGCAGCCTGGGTCTGGTGTCTCCAGGAAACTGAGGCAAAGCCCGCAGCATCCTCTTTGTGCTCAGAAAGCCAGGCTGGAATCCCCTCAGGTGAGGATGCCAGGCTCTGTGGACTGTGTGCTTCTGGGCTGTTAGCTTCCTTTTGGAGGCTTTACTTCTTCGTAGTGCTGAAAAGATCTTTTTTTTTTTTTTTTTTTACAAACTCCATCCTTCTGTCAGCTTGAGTAAAGAATTTGTCCACACATTAGATCAGGCTCTAGTCCCATTCAGGAAACTTGTTATAGGCTCCTCTAAGTGCACCATCCCCCGGATGTGGGTCTTGACTTCTGGAATTTAGTCCCTAAAAAGGCTGGCGGGGCCTGAGCTCCATGATGCGGCTGAAGGCTTGGGAGGTGTATGCTGAGGCCTCCTGCCAAGCAGCACCCACTGTCCCAGGCCCTCCAAGTGGCCCATGAGCCACCTGCCCATCTTTCTGCTTCCTGTAGTATTTTTGTTGCTGCAACCCTAGGCTTTATCTCTGGTGTCCCTCGGCTCTTTCCAAAGCGGTTCCTGAGAGCACCCCCTGCCTGACACGGTTTCTAGGCTTCGGAGCCTCCCCTGGCTGTCCACTGCCGTCTGCAGCCATAGACTCACAGGACTTCTCCCTTTCCTTTCCCCCATTGCTCCCACTTCCCTGCACAAGTCAGTTCAGATCAGCACATGAGATTGTGCCAGGTGCTGTGCTGGGCGCTGGAGACCTAGAGCTGATGCAATCCAGGAGCTCCCAGGTCTGGAGGAAACATTCAAAAAATGTTTCAGCTCAGCTGAGTGGCTCAGTCGTGTCCGACTCTTTGTGTCCCCATGAACCGCAGCACGCCAGGCCTCTCTGTCCATCACTAACTCCTGGAGTTTACCCAAACTCATGTCCATTGGGTCGGAAATGCCATCCTACCATCTCATCCTGTCATCCTCTTCTCCTCCTGCCCTCAATCTTTCCCAGCATAAGGGTCTTTTCAAATGAGTCAGCTCTTCGCATCAGGTGGCCAAAGTACTGGAGTTTCAGCTTTAGCATCATTTCTTCCAAAGAAATCCCAGGGCTGATATCCTTCAGAATGGACTGGTTGGAACTCCTTGCAGTCCAAGGGACTCTCAAGAGTCTTCTCCAACACCACAGTTAAAAAAATGCTTAGTAGATGGAAAATGCCACTGAAGCCTTAAAAGCCACAGATTTGGCTTTACTTCAGCAGGCAGTGGGTGGCTGCTGCAAGTCTTTGAGTATAACTGACTTCCAAGGGCCACGGCAGCTGAACAATTTCTTGCCTGTTTCAGGATCTCCAGAAGCCAGACCCCTCCCCTTCCGCAGTGCCCACCTGCCCATCATACCCTGGACCCCTGGTGCCATCAACTTCTTCTGCTATGCCAACGTTGATGTCACACCTGCCCTCCCTGAAATGCCTCTTTCTAGTCTGGGAAACTGGAGAGGGAGGGGAGCAGTGCTGATAGGAGGCCTAAGGCCGGGTTGGGGCTGGGCAGGACTCATGCCCACTCCCAACCCCCACTCTTTGCAGTTGATTCTCATCTTCCTGGTGATCCAGTACCAGACAATCACCTACAACCAATACCAGTATCCACGCTGGGCCGAGGCCATTGGCTTCCTTATGGCTCTGTCCTCTGTTGTTTGCATTCCATTCTACGCCTTGTTCCACTTCCGGAGAACAGATGGGGACACCCTCCTCCAGGTGAGGGGTGGGGCCAGGGGCAGCCAGGTGAATCAGAAGGGGGTGGATGGGTATATGGCACTCCAGGGCTCCCTTCTGATGCACTCTGCCCGCCCATCCCTCCCTCCCCTTGCCTACCTCTCCTGCAGCGTTTGAAAAACTCAACAAAGCCAAGCAGAGACTGGGGTCCTGCCCTCCTGGAGCACCGAACAGGGCGCTACGCCCCCACCATTCCACCCTCCCCTGAAGATGGGCTTGAGTTCCAGCCGCTAGACCCGGACAAGGCCCAGATTCCCATGGTGGGCAGTAATGACTCCATCCGTCTGCAGGACTCCCAGATGTGAGCACAGCTGCTGGGGGAGTGCCCCACCCCCACCCTGTGCTCCCAACACAGAGGCTGGGGAGACAGTGGAGAGGTGCCACCACCTGCCCCCACCACGCCCTGGCCAGGGGTGGCACCTGTCACCTTGGCCACCAGTGGTAGCATGGTCATTTCTGCACATGTCCCTAGTGTTTACAGGTCCTTTAGATGCCAAGATGGCAGCTGGGGGGTGTGGGTGATGTGGGGGTTACTGGGGGGCCCAGTAGCACTTTGAAGGGGTCTCAGGTCAGGTCCCAGATGCCTGCTGGGCTTCACATGGCCTCTGATGCCCCCACACTTTGCCCTGAGCTGAGGTTCTGGGTGGGTCCCCTACCTGTCCCAGTCCCTGAATCTTAGGCCTCCTGACCAGTGTTCCTGCCCTTGGGGTGGACCCCAGCCTCTGCCCAGGCTAATTCAGATCTTCCTACCTGGAGGCAGGGGGGCGGCGCTGTGAGTGTTACATACAGGTCAGGCTATGTGGCCCGGCCCTTTTGTCTTATCTGTGGTTGCTACCCCCTTGCCTTGGCTTTGGGCCCAATCTGTCTTCCAGGCCCGCCTGCATGTCACTTGGCAGCTCTGAGGTCCCTGAGCCTCCTTCCAGCCCTGGCTGTCAGGGCCTGCCCAGCAGAGGCCCATGACCCAAGAACCCGCCCAAAGAATTCGTTTCTGGTGGGTAGGGATGGGGTGATGCTTAGCAGGAGGTTTGAGCCCAGAGCCCTGGGGAAGTGGACTCTAAACGACACCTCGTTGCCCTACCAACACCAGGCTACTGAACTGGGCTACCCTTGTTCACGTGACAAATTGCCCCAGCCCGTGTGCCCCAACCACCCTCTGGAGCCAAAACTCCTTCCCCTAAGCCCTGCAGTGTCTGTGTGTCCGTCCTCTGCGCCCCTCTGTGCAGTGACAGCCCCGGAAGAGCCGCCTCTAATCTTCTGTGGCAATAACAGTGTGCCTCCCACCCCAACCATCTGCGCACCACTCGGATTTTAAAGTCCATAGGTTTTAATGAAATTTCTATTCCTGTTTCTGAGCTGCTGCTGTGCTTTGTCTGGGTCCTCCAGCGGGACATGAGTCAGGGTTGGGACAAGACCTCCTCCTGCCAGGCCTTTCGGGGGATGCCTGGGAGGAGAAAGGCCAGAGGCTGTGACAGTCAGGACCGGACACTGAGGTCCTGGTGAGAAGGTAGTGTGGGGGCCAGACAGACAGCAGTGGAATCCTGGAGAGGGCTCATCCTAGACCAGATCTGAAGTGGGCTGGACCCTGGCAGCTGAAAGAGAGCAGTAGCAGACAGGACGAGTTCCACCGGAAGCTGAAGCCTCCTTCCTGAGCAGCCCTTCAGGCTGGAGCCTGGGGCGCTACACTGGACATCAGAGTAGAAGCTGGCCTTTTCCCGAGGAGGCACTGACTCTTCCATCCCCAGTTGCAGGTTGTAGCCAGGCTGCGAGGTTTGGGGCAGCGCTCCAGAGGGGGAGCAGGCAGGCAGCCCTGGAGAAGCCTGGCCCAAACTCCAGCAGCCCCATGGAGGCAGAGTCCGGTGCCCTGGCTGGAGGACTCCAAGAGCTGCGGCCTGAATGGGAGGGAGTAGCTGTGAGGGGCCCGTGGCCTGCCCCTCGGCCTGCCCCATCCAGCTGTCTGTCTGCTCTGGGTTGCCTGTGCCTGGGGGAGACACAGGAAGGCCTCGGGGGTGCCTGCAGCTCCTGGTGCATGGCTGCCTTCTGTTCCCTTAGCTCTGGAGGAGAGGTTCTGCCTGAGACACAGCACCCAGTCTTCCAGGCTGTGTTACAAGAGCAAGGTGGAACGGGGTGGGGGGAAGTGGGAGCGGAGCGCTGGGTGCTCTGGAGCCTGCTAGGGTCCTCACCGGCCAGGGTGGGCTCTAGGCTTGCCTCAGAGGGCCGAAGAGCCCCTGAGATGCGGTGGGGGATAGTGGGGGGAGCAGAGCGCTGGGTGCTCTGGGGCCTGCTAGGGTTCTCACCTGCCAGGGTGGGCTCTAGGTTTGCCTCAGAGGTCTGAGGGGCCCCTGAATACTCGTCTTCCAGGCAGCGCTGCAGGGAGAGCTGGCTCAGTACCTGGCTTTACGGCAGAGACAGGGCAGGACTGGGCAGGGTGCCCAGGCCAGAATCCCCACGGTGGGGCGCAGGAACCAGCCCGTGCAGTCTCTTCCTCCCAACCACTTGGGGGGACTCCTGAGAGGAACACCAGCCTCTCCCTGAAAAGCTGAGCTTGGCAAGGGAGTGGCAGGCCTGAAACCAGACTTGGGGAAGAGAAGGAGGCAAAAGACCTAGGCGGACCCAACAGTTGATCTAAAAGTGCTGACCTCGGACTTAGGGACTCAACTGGAATATGGGTTCACGTACTTAAGGATCACACACATAAGTGTACACAAAGGAAAAATGGACCCAGGGTTCACACAACCTCTGCAGGCAGAGACACACAGAGACACATGTGTGTGAATCTCACACCCTGGGTGAGACACTGGGGCGTCTACGCTCAGCAGAAGGGCTGGGGGCAAGGTGGTCCAGGACTGCAGCTTGCCTGCAGGATGGGAATCTCCCTCTCTAGCGCGCGGCACTCTTCCTCCAGGAGGGCCCTGGGACATGGACAGTGCAGCCCCGGAAGCAGCGCTGCAGACCCGGGTCTCAGCAGAGCCCTGCACGCGGTCCCCACCCCTGGCCTCCCCAGGAGCTGCCTCTAGGCCCTCCTATCTCAGTCCACCTCTCCCTCTGCTGCCCTCATGCTGTTCCAGCACAGCCTTGCAGCCCTGCCAGCCTCTTCCTGGGCAGGGTGTGTCCTCTCTCCTTGCCCACCTCCCAGGGCCCACCCTGAGGAGCAGCATTCTCTCTCCTACACGATAGGACTAGACTTGCGGGTCCTCCTGCCTCCATTCTCTGCCGCATCACATCCCTGCCCCTGCTTTAAAAACTCTGCTGTGTGTCATCTCTTCCCTACCTCCCAGGATAAAAGTCCTCAGGCCAAGGCCCGTGTAGGCATCTGCACTTGACTGATTCCTGGCAGCAATCTCATCAGCATCCTGCCCTTTCCACCTCTCAGCCCCACTCTCCTGGGTCTCCCAGACAGGGGATATGTTCCCTCCCTTCTCCTCCCAGTAGGCCCAGTACGTCAGGGTCCATCCACAGTCCCACCCTCCCTGTCTCCACCCTCACTGCACACACTTGGGGGCCTCACCACAGGTGTCCAGCAACCTGGTCAGTGTGGGACACGTTCAGCTGGTCCTTGATGATGCTGAGGTCCCGGTGACAGCTGCTGGCAGATGAAGTGAACCTCTCTCCCATGCCGCTTCACCCCAGGCCTTCAGGACACAAACGCCATTTCTCCTAGACAATTTTGTGCTTTCTCACAAAGGCAACACAAGATGGTACTAAAAGGAGATCTGGAGCCTGGGATTGCACATGGGTTCTGCCTTTTCCTATGTGTGAGTCTGGGAAAGTCAATCATCCTTTTTGAGCTTTAGTATCCTCATCTGCAAAATGGGGACATCACCCCCTTCATAAGGATGTGTGAGACATAAGTTGCTACCATTCAGTGATGAACACGCTGCTGCTGATTTATCTCATTCAGTCCCTAGCCCTCTCTAACTCAGTCCTCACAGCCTGGTTATCCCAGCCTGAGGGACACCTGGCCCCTGGATGAAGTCCTTCCTTCCACTCATATCTGTGTGTACTTTTCCCTCTTCCTGCAAAGTGCTTCTCTTTGTATCTGTCTGGAAATCTGTTCCTCGTACTCTAAAGCCCAGCTCGAACCAAGCTCCCAGGATTGACACGGGTTTCCTGGGCCTCTGCAGCCCTCATGGGCTGATTTCTACCACAGGTGGCTGTAGAAGTGTTAGTCCCAGACCAGGAACTCCTCCACGCCTGCAGGTGGGACCTACCAGCTGGCTGGGGTCCTTTGCCCAGCAAGGACAGATCCCACCTCTCCTACTACTATACCGGTTCACTAGCTCTCATCTGGAATATCTCCTGTTCTGGCAAATCACACCTGGGCTCCTCCAAGGCAAAGCGCAGGACCCTGGGGCTATACTGGACCCAAGCTTGGGTCAGATCCCTGCAGAAGATGCATAAAGGCAATTCAGGGGCTCCTTCCAGGGAGGAGGTGACCCTGGCCCCTTGTCAGTTGCCAGGCTAGCCCATCTGAGTTCTGGAGACAGGGCCCAGACCCAGGTCTGGAGCTCCAACCTGCCCTCACAGATGGCCTTCCGGCGGAGACCTTGGAGCAGCTGCCGCAGTTCCTGGCACACAAGATCTCTTTAAGAGGGGCGGTGGTGCCAGAAGGGAGGAGAGGTCAGAGGTGGGGCGCGATCCAGAGGCTTGGATAGATTGAGCCTCTTGGAGCAATGACCGTAACATCACTACCTGCAAGGAGAGCTGGGGCACCTCGGTGACTGCGGAGGGAAGTGAAGGGAGGCAAGGAAGCTCGGGGAATGAGGGGCCCGGCAGTTAAATTGGAGAGGGCTGGGCGGACAGTGAGATCCGACAAGAACTCGAGAGTTACTGGGCAAGGCTAGGGACCCGTAGAAGGTGAGAAAAGCATCCGAGTCGTGGGACAGGTCTGCCGTGGGGCCCACCTTCCTACGCCCCACCTCTGCCCGTAGCTCCAGGCTCAGATCCACTGTCGTCTCCCCTAGAATCCTCTTCACTTCGGGCCGCTTCGGGAGGGGAACGTGCTCTTCCACCAGTTCCCACAGCGCTTGGGAGTCCCCAGGCATGGGCCGCCAACGCCGCTGCCCCCCAGACGCGCGGTCGCACACTTGGACCTGCGGGACCACAGCTCGGAGCGCTGGGTTACTGGTATACTGCTAGTCGCCCAGGGCCGGGCACACCCACACACGCCTCGCCAGCTTCCGGCTCTCACAGGCCACGCCTCCAGCCTGTCCCTCGGACCGGCCTCTCCCAAGCCTCATTCCGTTCGGTCCCCGTCCCCACGACTAGAGTTGCTCGGTCCGGCCTCTGGCGCTCTCTTCTGCTCTACTACTGATCGACTGTCGGAGGCCATGGTTTCAGGTCGCGGCCCCGGGAGCCAGGAGGCCCTAGCCCCGCCTCTTCCGCACGGGCCGTCACCCGGGAAACGGGGCCCTCAACTCAAGCCCCGCCCCCAGAGGGACCCGGCTCCGCCCATTCCAGGGCGGTGCCGGCTAGCAAAGCCCAACCCACAGCCGTGGTAGGTGGTTTGGCAGTCTCAACCATGCACCACCCAGACTCCAAGCACCTTTCATCCCTGGGCACCTTTAGACTCCAGCGCAGGAGAAAGAACCGAGAAATATGAGCCCGGTGGGTTTATTACTTCCGTGCCTTTTCTGGGGCAGGAACGGACTAGGCTGTTCAAGGAAGACAAATAAAGGGGGGAGTGTGGAAGAAACCGGAGGAGGGGAGGAAGGCGGTAGGTCCAGGGGGACCAAGGGGCCAGATGAGCAGCGTCTCACGGAGCCCTCCTTGCTTGAAGCCAGGGTTGCAGTGTGAAGTGCAGGGAAGCCTGCGGTGAGCGCCTTGGGGTCTGGGCGGACTCTCTGACCCTCGACGCCCCGCTCCCCCTCCCCCCTTGCCCGTTCCCTCCTGGCGGCTCCTCTGCACTTTTCCTACCTGGTTCTGTTTTCCCCGGGAGAGCTGCAGAATGGGTTCATTTCCTGGGCTTTCCTCTCCTCAGGTCTCTGAAAACAAGCACTTAAGTTTGTATAAAAAAGATAAACACAGGGGCCCAAAGCAGGTTCCCCAACAACATGGGTGACAGGAGAACGCTGTAGCTTTGCCAAACACTGAGACCTCAAAGTGCCATTGCTCGGAATGATTGGTCCAGACTGCTGTATCAGGGAGCAGGAGGAGGCTGGTCTCCTCTTTGACTCAGCCTCAAGCCCAGTGCCGAGACTGTCCAGAGCCACCCCCTCTATAAAGAAACTGCCTCCCAGTTCCCAGGACCTACCATTTTCCAAGCGTTTGAGTCACGGTGACCAGTAACTGCTGTTGTTTCAGCCGCAGTTAGGAGCTGGCCCCCAGGTTGGTCCTGCAGCCCTCTCCGGTCTTGTTCAAGCACAAGCAGCAGAGCAGGCACGTGTGATTCTGCCAGGGGTTCTTGCAGCCCCAGGAGTGAGCTCGGTTCACACACTGGGCAGGCTGGCAGTACTGGGGCTCCAGGAGTGGCCCTCATGATGCCCAGGTGCATGGACACCCCAGCTCTCTTGCCCCTCTGTTGGGACCACCCGGAGGCTTGTTGTACATGGTCTCCAGTGGGTGTCAGCTGCAGATGCGGGTGGAGAGACCCATTCATCCCTGTGGCCCAAATGGGACCCCTCCTCTTCTGTCCCACTGCCTGCTTCCCTACATAAAGATGATTCCTTCCAAATAAATGACTTGACCTTGACTCCTGTGTCAGAATCAGCTTCTGGGAGGAACAATCTGAGATGGCTGGTTGGCATCTGCCCAGCAAACAACCCCTCCCTCCCCACTGCTGGGTGGGGGCAGCCTTGATCTTGTCCTGAGGAGCTGCTCCTTCACACAAGTTACAGCCCTGATCAGACCCACGAGACACCCCGTCTTCCTCTCACTGTGGGTGGGCAAGTGTCCCAAACCAGACCCACTGTTGGAATAGGAGATCCAAGTCCAGCGGAGCCAAAATGAACATGAAGGAGCTGCCCTGTGATCGGGGAGTCCTGATGTGGTCCCCATGGTCCCCACTATGCCTCCCGGTCCCGGGGCTTGCTACAGCCTCTGTCCCTTTCCAGGCTGGTTCAGGCTGACTCTTTAGGCTTCCCTTCAGTTCTGAGTGCTACACGGCCTGTTTTGGATATGCAGCTTCCGTGTCTTTATGAGTCAGAGTTGGTTTCTGTTCTTGCAACCCCAGAGATCCCCAAGAAAACCTCCAGTGAAGGAGGTTTGGTATCAAGATGGGGATTCATGGAGGTTTCAGTTAGGTGGGATTGCCCCCAGAGCAGACCCTAAACAAGATCTCAGGTGCCGGTGGTTTATAGAGTGGTGATCACAGGGCCTGGGCATGCTATTAGAAAGCCCAGGCTCTTAGCTCCAAGCCAGCCTGTCTATGCTCCGGTGGGTGCCAGGGCTGTGAAGCTGTGGTCTTGTCCATGATACGCCATCATCCCCCTGGTAGGGGAAAAGAAAGGCGGGAAGAGAGACTGTGGTCCTCGTTTGCTACTTCATCCTGGTCATGACACTTCCTTCCCTGAGCAACAGCTGAAGCCAGTTCCCAGTCTTTCCAACATCTGCAGAAGCGGCCTCACTATAGTCTCCTCAGAGACCTGGGTCTTCCAGGGCATCCTGCCAGGGGTGCTCACGCTCCACCTCTGGGTGGCACCCCCTGCCAGGGGTGGTGATGTCTGTCCCCCACATCCAGCAAGCCTGCTTGTTCGATGCAGGTGCTTGGTCCATGTGATGCATTAGTGGTCTCTTCTGCTTTTCTAATTAAGATAATGCTTCTCTATACTCTGTTTATAGTGCTTTTGAAGAAGGAAAAGGCTACCCACTCCAGTATTCTTGCCTGAGAAATCCCATGAGCTGAGAAGCCTGGTGGGCTACAGTGCATGAGATCGCAGAGTCAGACATGACTTAGCAACTAAACCACAACAAATAGTGCCTTATACTCAGTTCTGTCTGTTAATATCACCAGTGGTGTTTCAGGCTGCACTAACTTCAGCCTATTGCTTTCTGCTCCACTTGCAGGGAAGAGGCCAGGTAGAGCATCATCAGTCATCCCTACAGGAGGTGAGGAAGCTGGGGTATCTGTGGACCAGCTCCCCCTCCTTCTCCAGGTGAGCATGGCTCTGGGGCACTGATTCTCTGGCTTTTCTGCCTGTTGCACGTGAGGTCCTGTGCACCTCTGCAGCCAGAGGACACCCCCAACAGAGGGAGCATGCTTGGTGTGAATGGTGACCTATGGGGCTGTCCAAGGAGAGAGATACAGGGTAAAGGTTGGAAAACTTTTTTTTTTTCTGCCAGATTATGGGCTGTTCGGGCTCTTTTGTATTAATAACAACTCAACTCTGCCATGTTAGCCTCAAAACAGCCACAGACAACACAAAAGCAAATAGATGTGATGGCTTTCAATAAAACTGTATTTACAAAACAAGAATATTTACATTTATATACCAGGCAGGGGGCTAGATTGGGCCCTGGTCTGTAGTTTGCTGATCCCTGCTGTAGGGCACACACACCAACAAGGTCTCATCAAAAATTCAATTTGCATCAGAAGATACTGCTTACCTGGCATTGCTGCTGGTTTTTTCCCTTTCTTTTTCATGTTGGAAAATTCCATTTAGGTCTCTCCTTGACTTGAAGCTTTATTATAGGAAAGAATCTCCAAGCAACCATTATGATCAAGTTTATCCTAAAGTATTATATCCTGGACTTGTAGTTGGACCGTTGATGGTGAGTAAAATCACCTCAAAACTTGTATGGCACTTGGCACGTTGATGATGAAGAGCATCATTTAAGTACCACAATTACTGCAAATGCTTGGCTCTGATCCCTCATGCTTGGATGAAAGCAAATTAATGCCACAGAGAAGCCATGCTGACCTATGTTTTACTCAAATAAATGGGGTTTTGAGTGGAGATGTATATTCTATCAGGAGAAACATCCTTAGTCAATAACTCACCTTCACCTGCATGCTAGCATGCTTGTGACAGGGAGTTACCTGGCAGCTTATCTGTCACCTGTGGCCAGTTCCAGGACATAGGGTCAAAAAAGAAAAAGATAAGTTGCAGTCTCTGTCTTCCATCCAGCTTGGAGTAGCCCATGGCTGTCCTCTTGGGTGAACCAGGACATCTTTCAGGGCACTATGACCTGAGACTGCCATGCTGGGATTGTGAAGGTGGGGTGGCCTGAAGCCATCCAGGTGGGAACTGGTAACAGTTCACTTTAGAACTAAGGGATTCCCAGCCTCATTTGGCTGTTTGGGCATCTAAAACCCTGTGGGCTGAGATTTCTAATCACACCCCCATCCCATCCCAAGCTGCCCAGGACTGAATATTAGAGTCTTCATCTCTGAGGCCAGGCGCATTTCTCCATCGTCAGCTTATTCTATCCCCAGATTGACAGTGCCTGTCTTCTAAGTTCTAGAAGAAAAATGAAGCTGGCAGGCTGGCTTGGGAAATTTCCTTCAGGTCAGATTTTGATTCCTGGCCCCTTATAAGCTCAAAACCAAATTCAACAGAGAGGTGCTTGAACCCAAGGAAAGGGACTCTTGGCAATGAAATGCACAAGAGACCAGTGGACCAGCTCAAGAAGGAGTTGATTAATTTGTAAAGCAAAGAGGGAGCCTCTTTCCTAGACGTCCAGGTGCTGGTCACCCTTTCGCCCGGTGCCAGTGTCCTTGGGAAGCTGAATAAGATGTTGGGAGGCTGTGCGTGGGCTTGGATGCACCGTTGGCAGGTGGAGGGGTTTCCAGGAGCTCGCCTGGGGCTGGCCTCCCTGTGCCCGGTCCTCAACGGACGTCAGTTCTTCAGAGGCTAGAATCCCCTTTATACCGGCCTCTGTGTTCCCCTACACTGGGCACTCAGATACTGTCCCCAGCTTCCATCATGACCCTGCATTTCCTAAGCTCCCACGTGCTGCATGCCCGCCGCCCCACCACAACTCGGTCCTTCTTTGACAGAAGACCACATGGCAGCTACAATCAAATCACCTTCGCTGGCCCAAGACCCAGCTGTGCTTGTGTTTACGGCAAACTCCCAGTGTTTTTCAATCCCCTTGTCCTTTCTTACAGCCAGTGTCTCTAATCTTGGCATTCTGAGTTCTAGAAATTTCTATCAAATTAGACTCTTGGCATCCAAAAACTTACTCTGGCTATGAATTCACCAATCCTCCTAATGCACTTTTCTCTCTAAATAGGAAATGCTTGGCTGCGTTTGCTAAAGTTTTGTAACGTGTGGTTCTCAGGTGATGCCTACCCATGAAGGCATCGCTCTCATGAAAACCACTCTTCATAATTTATAAGTGACGGCAACAACGATGCATGGTAGTGAGTCTGTAAGAATTATCAGTTTTTTAAAAAATATTTTTTGATGTGACTGTTTTTAAAGTCTTTACCGAATTTGTTACAATATCACTTCTGTTGCAAGTTTTGGTTTTTTGGCCCTGAGTCATGTGGGGTCTTAGCTCCCCAACCAGGAGATTGAACCTTCAACCCCTACACTGGAAGATGAAGTCTTAACCACTGAACCACCAGGGTAGTCCCAAGAATTATCAGTTTTTAAATTTTATCTTTGGAAAATCATTCTTTGGACTTAAGTGTTGAAAAGCAGCATTCAGTCTGTCAAAAGATCAGATTGGATCTTATGCCTTTCAGTATGAAATTAAAAGACACTTACTGCTTGGAAGAAAAGTTATGACCAACCTAGATAGTATATTCAAAAGCAAAGACATTACTTTGCTGACTAAGGTCCGTCTAGTCAAGGCTATGGTTTTTCCTGTGGTCATGTATGGATGTGAGAGTTGGACTGTGAAGAAGGCTGAGCGCCAAAGAATTGATGCTTTTGAACTGTGGTGTTGGAGAAGACTCTTGAGAGTCCCTTGGACTGCAAGGAGATCCAACCAGTCCATTCTGAAGGAGATCAGCCCTGGGATTTCTTTGGAAGGACTGATGCTAAAGCTGAAACTCCAGTACTTTGGCCACCTCATGTGAAGAGTTGACTCACTGGAAAAGACTCTGATGCTGGGAGGGATTGGGGGCAGGAGGAGAAGGGGACGACAGAGGATGAGATGGCTGGAAGGCATCACCGACTCGATGGACATGAGTCTGAGTGAACTCTGGGAGTTGGTGATGGACAGGGAGGCCTGGCGTGCTGTGATTCATGGGGTCGCAAAGAGCTGGACACAACTGAGTGACTGAACTGAACTGAACTGAACTGATGTGTTTTTAGCCACAGGCTTTTTTAAGATTTTACTAGTTGGGTTTTGTAAGTAGTGGATCACAGGACAAAACTGAAAATTGTTTTTACAACAAATATGATAAGTGTAAGATATTTGTATTTTTATGAATAACTCTCCAGATTTGCTAGAATAGTGTGTGGTCACATGGGTGGAGCCAGTTTGAGAGACTTTTCATGAACAGGTTGCCAAGTAAATCAATATGTAAGAATATGTTTTAAGGGATTGTCAAGTCCTCTCCGTGGTAGAGACCCTGGTGCTCCCCGAGGATTCTACTAGTTGTCCCGTTATCTCTCAGTTGCTTCCTGTGTAGCAGCGTCATTGACCAGGACTGGCCAGCGCACACTATGTCAAATGACTTGTGTGTCTCCTTCGTACTGAATGTAGAAGAGGGTGTGAGCCTTCATGGGTTCCTTCTCT
Organism: Cephalophus harveyi; assembly: GCA_006410635.1. Classification (NCBI taxonomy): domain Eukaryota; kingdom Metazoa; phylum Chordata; class Mammalia; order Artiodactyla; family Bovidae; genus Cephalophus; species Cephalophus harveyi. The sequence continues at coordinate 256,870 of SJYT01025601.1, read as the reverse complement.
TGCCTACTGACCATCACAGCCTTGTGCTGTTATGCCAAACCCAAGGGTTAAGGTTGGAGCAGCCTGAATCTTTGAGTCACTGCATGGCAATCTATGGTCTTGGGGAGTTACCCAGATCCTCCATGAAATTTGTGTAAATGATAAACACACCTTTGTTGTGTGAAACCTCTGAGACCTGGGGGCTGTTTTACTACAGTAGAACTGGTCTAGCTTGGCGAATATATTCTAGAAGAGCGTTCTGAAAGATCTTTGGCCATGACTCCAATAAGAAATGTATTACAAATATACTCAGACACACACACACACACACACACTTCTGGAAAAAAAAAATCAGGAAACAGTTGTTATCATTAATATGCATGATCTGTTATTACGCTGTCCTATTCTACTCCAAAATGCTGGTTTTAACTTCCTAAATTTATATGACAACTGCCAATGTGGTATAACCTGAGTCTGAAAAATGCTGCTGTAGATCATAATTTGTGTATGATTTATTTGCTAATTTTAAATCTTTCATGCATATTTATGAAAGCAAGCTTTTTAGCTCTTTCTCTGGCAACTTTTAATTTTCTCTCCCAGAATGGATGGAAGTGTTTTTATGTAATACATATCACATCCCACATAATTTCTGGAAGGTAATGTTTTATTGTTGAATCTCCTAATTTACATCATGTATTTTTAAATTTACTTATAAAATGTTGTCACAGGGAATAACAATGTCAATGCGATTATTATTCACTTATTTTCTTTTTTTAAAATAAATGACTATAAATAACTACCTCTTGCATTAGAATCAGGATATCATAAAAACCTCACTAGCTGAACATATTTTAGTATTAATACTGATGCAAAAAATGAAATAGAGACCAAATATTTTTAAATAGCACTATATATATTTTATGTACTGTATACTCATATCAAAACTTGCCATTTCTATTAAGAAGCTGATAAGTTACTCTCTAATTTCATAAATTAGACCACAACTGTGAAAATATGGACAACTATTTTGTATCTGTGCTGCTATATAAGATACTTAAAGTTTATACAGAAAGATGCAAAATTACAGAGGTGAAGTAATGGGAATTCATGAACATTTCACCTGAATTTCCACTGGCCTTTTTCTTCAGCCAGAATCATTTTGATATCCTCTGAATATGCTTTTAGAAATGAATGTGTTTCTTCAGTAAATACACATACACGCATTTTAGGTATAGGTGTGTATATACAGTTATACAAGTGTATATAAAGATATATACACATATATACACACATATATTAGTCTACAAATGTATATATATTTCTGTGTGCACTTAAACATACATGCACACTTAATGTCCTTTGGTTTATTTTTAGACTGTTAATGAGAAATGAAATTTTGATGATTTCCATTTATTTTTGCTTTAAGTCTAAACTGGTTTAAAAAGACGTTTGCAACATGTAATAAATTTCTTTTAAAAATCATAAATATTATTACATCGTAAAGCATTCTATAGAGAAGATCAAATGGTGTTAGAGAAGGTAGAAATCCATGCCAACATGGGAGAAAAGAGAAATAACATGGGTTTTCCAGGCTTTTCCGCCTTCAAGGAAGGGCCCTCCTGCTCTGTGTTGCCAACTTAGAGGTGAGGAACTCCAGGCTGCTCCCATGGGAAGGGAGAAATATAGCCAGAAAGGGTGGATCAGTTCTTGGGAATCAAATCAAACCAACACATCAGTTCTGGGGTGTCGGGTGGGTACTGGTGAGCTATTCCTTGGGTAGGAGAACAAAGTGACAGCCTCTCAGAAAGCCTTTCTACTTGGTGATAAGATGCTGTCTCTGGGGGTAACCGGGGGAAGGGGGCATGTCACCTTTGGGTTGCAGGTTAAAGCCCTCCTGGACTGCTTGGCTGCCACAATTGTAGCTGACTGTCGTGGTTTCCGTGCGAAGGGCTTCTGCCTCCTTTGGGTCTCAAGTTACAGGGAGATGAGCTGGCTTTTCCCCTTTCAGTGGGAAGGGGCTCCATACGAATGGGGGTTCCTGTGAAGTGGCTGCCCACCTCTCCAAACCTGACCCCTTGCCTTCACATACCTCTTCCAGAACAGAGGCCATTTCCCCAACTCATCCACTGCAGAAGCTGTTTTCCTCCAATTATGTATGGAAAGCTCTAGAAAATGCTCACCTTCTCTCCCTTCCATCAGATTAAGAAGCCCCAGAGCAGCGTCAGAAAGGAACATCCCTGTGCTAAGAACTACCAAGCTACTCTTTCCTAGATGTGTCTCCATCCTGCTTTCCTTTTTTTTTTCATAACTATGGGAGGAGCCCATAGTTATGGGGGTGGAGAAGGGCTAGGCACATGGAGAGTGAAGGGGGCATCTCCCAGAGTTTAGCATAACTCAGAGCAGCGGCTGATGAAAAGGCAGCCAGGCCACTGAGATCTTATGCCTATTACTCTGGCGAGCCAGACAAGCTGCAATGCTGACTGTGGTGGTAAGATTTCCTGCGTTCATGCTTTTGGACTCTCTCCTCCCCATCTGGTAGCTAGGGGACCTTTTGATTCGCGCCACCTTCCTTTACATCCCTGGAAAATCTTGCTAAAAGTCAACACATCTTTCCCCAAAGGATTTACAGCATTTGGGCTTTAAGAGACTCAGAGCTCACCTCTGTCATAAACCTGGCTCCTCCTTTTACATAACGGGTCCTCCCTTGAGATCGTGAATAAAACGTCCTTGGAGTCCCCAGGCCTGGCTTATTTAAATGCATTCTCTTCTCGTCTATGAAAGAAATGGAGGGGGAGAGCTGTCCTGGGTTGCTTGGCACGATATCACCTATCTGAAGGATAGAAATGAAAACCTTGGAGTCACAAACAGGACAGAGGTATGGGTGGGAGCACTGTATTTAGGGCACAAAATAGAAAAGGTTGCTTCCATGGGAATGAAAAGAATCACTGACAGTGAGCAAAGCTTCAGATCTAGACGTGGGCATCGCTGGTGTAGGGGGAGGGTCACTGCTAGGTGCCTGGAGGGGGCGGTGGGGACAGGGGAGGAGGCCCGGGAGCTAGTCCTTGCCAAGGATGCTCTTCAGGCTTCTCTGCACCGCCTCGTCCAGCTCTTCCTCCAGCTCCTCCTTCTTGGACATGGCCAGCTTGGACTGGTAATCCCGCACCACCTGGTCAATGTAGGGGGCACTCTGCGTGCCGTGCAGCATCAGCGTCCACTCCTTCAGCACCCCCTTCTGGGGTGCAGTCCCCACGAAGCCCAGCTCTAGGGTCCAGGTGCCCCGGGCATCCTCCCCCCAAGTGTGGGTGGTCATGAAAGGCCACTTGTCGAAGCCCACCTTGGCGTCGTCGTCCCGGGGGCGCCGGCTCAGCAGGATGGACTTGGTGCCCATGGGGGACGTCATGTTGATGTTCAGGTCCCCTCTCCTGGTCGCGTTTACCGTGACAACAGCTTGGACATGCTCCAAGTAACGGACGAAGTTTTCCTTCCCCTCGCATGCGTCGGTCGTGAGCGTCAGCACCAGCTTGCCAGTGGTTGGAATTTTCCTGAGGGCAGAGCGGTGAGGAGACACAGTGAGGGGTGGGGACACTATTCCAGGGTTTTTTGTTGTTTTTTAAAAAAATTTTGGCTGCATCCTGGGGCATGCGGGACCTTAGTTCCCCCACCAAGGATCAAACACGTGCCCCCTGCATTGGAAGTTGGAGTCTTGATCACTGAACTGACTGGGGATTCCTAGGGGTTTTGAAGGCCACTCTGGGGAGTGTGGAGAGCAGGGACTCTGGGGTTAATTATTATACCAGCTGTGTGACCCTGAGAAAGTCACTTGCAGTCTCTGATCTGTTTGGATGTGGCATGCAGCCAGTGGAGTTGAGCCCCTTCCCACTTTTCCCAGGTCTCTGCTGGGTTCTCTTGCAGCCTAGGCCCCTGTGGATCCTGATGGCAAAATGTCAGGGATTTGATTTGGAAGGGAAAATCCTAACCAATGATTGACAGGAGGAGGTGAGTCAATACAGCCTGCGTTCCTCACTGCTTGTGGGGACAACTCCGTGTCCCCAGTGGGGTTGAGCCTAGTTGCCCAGGGCAGCGAGGTGCAGTCAGTGCATCCTCGGTGTCTTCTCTACTGGGTTGCTCTCCCTCCCTGTCTACATCGCCTCCTCCTCACCTGTGTCTCCTGAGATCGTCTCTCCAAGAAAACAAAAACAAAAACAACTGTCAGCACCTAAGTCCCACCAGGGCAACTGAGAGTGAGACGAGAGCTCAGGACTCTTTCTTTTACAGCACTAAGTGCTTTGATAAAGAAATTATTGCTAAAGTGATTGCTATGACTAGCACAACAATGGGACTGCGGCTCAGAAGGGACTGGTCATGGCCACACCTGACTGGTATGCGTTTGAGCATACCCTCCACTCTCTATAGAGCTGCTTCTGCTATTCGGGTGAACGTTGATTTCCAAATTCACTTAAAATTCAGAGTTTGTTATGACCTTCAGGGGCTTCCCTGGTGGCTCAGATAATAAAGAATCTGCCTGCAATGCGGGAGACCCGGGTTCAATCCCTGGGTGGGAAAGATCCTTTGGAAAAGGGAATGGCAACTCACTCCAGTATTCTTGTCTGGAGAATTCCCATGGATGGAGGAACCTAGTGGGCTACAGTCCATGGGGTTGCAAAGAGTCCAATACCACTGAGCAACTAACACTTTGCTCAAGGAGCTGAGTGGGCAGGGGAGGGTGGGGGCTGAGCTGGACGGGAACATGCTGTTGGGGGGGCGGACCAGGCTGCCTCTGCTCACTGACTTGGATGGTCCAGCGCAGATGCCTCACAGCCAGTTCTATTTTTCCCTTTTATTTTAGTCAAGTGCTCTTCATGGATTCTCCTGATAAAGTCTCTTTAGAAAATTGCTTTTCGAGTTGACTGCTTCTCTGGAAAGATGAGCGCTGAGGAGACTCATAAACCCGACAGTCGCCACTCAGCGGCTCCCAGACCATTTCCGCGCAGCCCAGTGTAGACTTGGCTGCTGCCGGGGCAGGGGGGATGGGGCGTGTCATGGAGCCCTGAGGCCAGCCCCAGAAAAGCTTGATTCCTGGCAGTAAGGGCTGCTTCTGCCAGAGGCCCAGCTGGCCTGGGCGCTGCACTTGGAACCTCTCTGCCCAGCCTCTGAGTTCTTCCAGCATGGCATCTGCCCCAGACCTTGCTCATCAGCACCTGAGATCAAGTTCAGGTCAGGGGCAGGTGGGCGAGGGGGCAGAGGGCACCCAGGAGACCAGAGCTCTTCTAACAAGGCCCGACCTCCCCCACCCCAAATTTCCCTGGCTGGTCGGACCGCCGTATTGCCTATTACCACTGTTTAGATGCCTTCCTTGTGCCCAGGTGAAGCTGGCTGAATAGTCATTCATTCATTCATTCCACAAATATTGATCCCATGACTGCTAAATTCCAGGTGCTGTTCTAGGCTCTGAGGACATACCAGCAAACAGGACAGGCTAGGCTCCTGTCCTCGGGAAACCCAACTGAGTTCATGGTGAAAGTGTTCTCAAGGGAGGGTATATATACATATAGTTATGACTGACTTGGGGCTTCCCTGGTGGCTCAGATGGTAAAGAACCTGCCTGCAATGCAGGAAATGTCGGTTTGATTCCTTGGTGAAGGGGATGGCAACCCACTCCAGTATTCTTGCCTGGAGAATCCCCATGGACAGAGGAGCCTGGCAGCCTATAGTCCAGGGGTCTCAAAGAGTCTGACATGACTGAGCGACTCACACTTTCACTTTTCATGACTGACTTGCCTTGATGTATGGCAGAAACCTACACAACATTGTACAGGATATATTCTCCAATTAAATAAATTTTATAAAAAAGAGCTCTCAAGTTTCCTTTCATTAAAATAATGCTTCTGAGACCACCCACAAAATTCAGTCTTCTGGACTTTATCCAAAAATCTCAGAAATCAGAACCTCTGAAGAGTAGGGCCTTGAGAGATGTATTTTACCACACAAACCAACACATTTCTATATACTTTCTTTTTCTATTATTTGGGCACACTGTGTGGCTTGTGGGATCTTAGTTCCCCAACCAGGGATCGAAAATGGGTTCCCTGCAGCAGAAGCACCAAATTCTAACCACGGATGACCAGAGAAGTCCCTTTTTTCTTTTTTTTCTAAGAAATTTCTATATATTTTAAAGTTTAAAATTGCTGTCATAGTATATGTGTACATGTGTATTTTGCTGAGATTAAAACTGTCTCAACAGAAGATCACTTGGGAAAGATAAATTCTTGATGAATTTGTATAAAGCCCTGTAAGAAACATATAGGCAAGAACATCTATATATATAGTGAGATGAATTTAACCTGAACAGCTGAAACATAATAAAAGACTTTTCCAGATTAAAAAAAATAGTAATGCTGCTAACACTGGGTAAACTCCCAGCTGGTTGTGAGCCTCTGGGACAGTCACACTTCAGGGCTTCAGATTCCTTACCTAACATGAGGGCATTAGACAGCCTATTTCCAGTGTTGCTTCTGGCTCCAAATTCCAGAAAGTATCTGAATTAGGACAGAGTGCTCAGTGCACTTGGACCTGGGAGGGAGACGGTCATTCATCCTGGCATACGCTCTCCATCTCCCTCCTTCCTCCCCCGAAAAGCACAGAGTGTGAGGATCAACAGAAACCCAGTCTTCCTGTCCCGGGCCATCGCCGAGAACAAGGTCTGATGTCAACACAAACCACGACTAAGCGGAGCCCCAGTGCTCATTCTCCTCAATACTGCGGTTGTACCACCTTTCTGCTAATTGGGAATGTAAGCCAAGACGCAGCTGACTACATCCTGCTCTCGTCACACTGCCCACGGCCCCCACCTGCTGTGGCCCAGAGCCTGCAAAGGCACAGATGCTGAAGGGCTTCCGCTTAGCAAAGTCCCTGTTTGTAAATCTCTCCCACTTGGCAATAAGGGATGGAAGTTCCAGGCCCTAGGACTCTGGAGACTAGATACTCTGAAACTGCCCAGTGCTATAGCTCTGCCGGAAGCTGGCTGTCCCCGAATCAAACCCAGTGCATCTCGGGAGGACACAGAGAGGGTATCTGACACGGTCGCCAGCGCGGTGGCAGCGTCTCCGGGGTATTTTCCATGAGCAGCGGCAGAGCTTGCTGCTCCCACTCACTCTGGGTCCTGCACGGAGCCGCCCACACAGTGGAACCTCTCGGGAACCGTCTTCCAGTCTCTGGCCATCTTCACCATGGCACCCGCGTCTAGGACCCCGTAGCCAAAGAGGTGGTTAAACTCCAGGCCGACCCCATTCCTCCGCCACTGGTGGACCTCGTCGTGAAGCTGGTTCCGCTTGGAGGTGAGCACAGTCAGATGCTGCATGTCTCTCCAGGTCAGACCCAGGCTGTGGACCGGAGGCAGGGAATTCAAGGACAAGGGCATGGGACAGGGGTGAAGGGAAGGAAAAAGAGACACAGTGACTAAGATAGCACGTAGACCTCCAGCAAGAGTTTGGAACATGTATGAACCCCCAAGTCAAGGGAGGATTATCCATGCATTATTTATAATATAGGTATAGCTGTACATCAATTAAAAGTCTTGCCTTTCTTACTTAAATATATTTCAAATGCAAATGCTGTCACACACTGGGATGGCTAAAGTGAAAAAGGCTGACAGTACCAAGTGTTGACAAAGATGAGGGACAACTGAGTATTTTGCAGATGGGAATGTAAATTATTGCAAATACTTTGGAAAACAGTTTGACTATATCTTTTAATGTTGCCCACGTGCTTAAGCTGTGGTACAGAAGTTCCATTTCTAGGTGTGTAGCCAACAGAAATGTGTGTATATATTCACCAGACATACATGTACCGGAAATGTCCATAAGCCCAAACTATGAAGCCCCCAAATGCCCATCTACAGTAAAGTGAATAAGCCAACTGAGATGTATTTATTGGACATGGAACACTGCACTGCAGTGAGAATGAAGTATGGCTACTCAGGATAACTGGGATGAAGAGAATGTTGACCCAAAGAAGTCAGACACAAAGGAGAACAAACTATACGATTAAGTCACTTAAAGAGAAAAACAGGCACAACGAACGTGTGCGTCGGAAGTCAGGTTAATGGTGGGTCTTGCACAGGTGGTGTTTGGAAGGGACACAAGGGGCTTCTGGGTGCTAGCTGAGCTTTGCTTTTGGACCTGAGTGTTGGCTACTTGCAAGCATTCCATTTGGGAACATGGGCTGTCAGTTCTTCAAGAGCAGAGACAACAGCCACAATATCTGTCTCCCCAAGGCCTGGGATGGCCCTCCTCGGCACACTCTTCATTCAGCAAATAAACAAGTTGGCTTGCAGAAGTGTCTTTGGAAATTAGTGTCTACTATTACTCAACGTCTGTGTTTTTGAAAATGTCAGCCAGACTGCATGGGCTGTGTATCTGGGTTTCACAGTAAAATCATTTGTGGGACATTTAAGACCAAACCGCTCTGGCCACATCTTAGACTAAGTAAATCAGAATTTCTGGGTGGGGGACCCAGGCTTGGGAAATTGTTAATACTTCTCAGGTCATTGCAGGAGACAGCTGAGGTTGAGAACCAGGTTCTTTATGAATGAAGCTGTCATGAGTGGAAGAGAACAGAAAAGAATGCCAGTGTGACTGTAATATGGGGAAAGTGTGTGTGTGTGTGTGTTATGTGTTGGGTTGGAATGTATTTCTCACTGAGAGTCATGGTCAACAATGTTGGAAAAGCCTTGCATTACAGTTCTCCTCAGAATCAAATGATTCAAAGAACATCACTCATTTGATAAAATCTCATCACGGGCTGATTTCATTGGTTCAAAGCTTTGAATCAGAGCCAGAAGATGCCAGTGATTCATACACTCTTGAAATGTAGACTTTCAGGTTTTAAGGAGAAAGTTTCAAGGAAAGTCAATGCTTATTTGAGAAATTTAAGAACATATTTATTTTGGACATATGGTCCCCTGGACACGTGGACTAGGTGAACAGTGTGAAATTTCCTGACGTTGATTGTGGCTAAAAGCTCAGTGCTTTGGTGGAACAGGATTCTGAATTCATTTAACCCAAAAATGTTGATAAACCCAAAAAGTGTTGTTGATAAACCCAAAAAGTGTTGATAACCCCAAAGTGTAGATAAACTGCTAACTTCAGGGTAATCAGAGGGCTGGCTGGCAGGTGGAGTAGCTCTCACCTTTGCAAGGGGTTCTGCCACAATAATGTGCTATGCTTCCTGAAGGACCCCATTAGACCTTTCTTCATGGATTTACTCTCATGGGGCACATGAGAGAGAAAGAATGTGTTAGAACAAGGATGTTCTCATGTCTAAACTAAATCAGAGCAAAGCCCATACTCCAGCATCAGAATTTGTGACGCCGGTTGAACAACCATTTGCTTATGCCTGAAAAGTAACACTGAGCCCCTCCTATTTTTGCATTCTGAGCAACTTCTGAACTGACAGAAGATATGCATATACACTAAGTTACTTCAGCTGTGTCTGATTCTTTGTGACCCCAGGCTCCTCTCCATGGGATTTTCCAGGCAAGAATACTGGAGTGGGTTGCCATGCCCTTCTCCAGGGGATCTTCCCAACCCAGGGATCAAACTCACGTCTCTTTGTTTCCTACATTGGCAGGTGGGTTCTTTATCACTGGCACCACCTGGGAAGGCCTGACAGAGACAGTGTGTTAGTAGTTTAGTTGTGTCCAACTCTTTGGGATCCTGTGGGCTGCAGCCTGCCAGGCTCCTCTGTCCATGTTATTGTCCAGGCAAGAATACTGGAATGGGCTGGTATTCCCTTCTTTAGGGGGATCTTCCTGACCCAGGGATCGAACCTGTGTCTCCTGCATTGCAGGCAGATTATTTACTGTCTGAGCCACCAGAGAAGCCCCATTGTGTAAAACAGGGATCTCACAACCTGCTTAAAGCTTTAATCCTACTACGGCAGCTCAAGGGTTGTAGGTGACACCTATTAACTAATACAAAATAAATGTACAGAATACCTACAGTATGGAAGTCACTGTGTTCAGTGTTATAGGCAAGGAATGGTCATGCTTTTAAATACTTTATGTAAGAGTTGGAAAAGTAAGGCAGACCTACGGAAAAGCACTGCACAGTGAAGTGATTCTATGAGCATCTGTTGAGTGTGTATCGTGTCCAGGCTCTGCACTAGTTCTGAGCAGGCTGTGGAAAGGTCTCAGAGCATATAGTCTGCGGGGTAGACAGACAGATAGCTCAATATTTAAAAAGGGGGGAGCTGAGCTCCCTCCCTGTCATGCCGAGGGAGCCAACAATGGGGCCCCGGAGCTATCCCAAGGAGAGCATCTCACAGAATGTGGACCAGCTTTGGAACCATGTGGGGACCTGTGACAAACATGGATTCCTGGTCTCAACCTCAGGTCTCTGGCATCGGACCTCCTGGAGGCTGTGGGCCTGAGGATGCACACTTAGGACAGCACCTGGGTGATGCTTCTGTACACAGGGTTTGAGAACACGGGTCTGAGATGGTGGTTCACAGCCTTGGCTGCACGTGTGGACAGCGTGAACACAATGATGACGTCAGACAGGACCCAGAATTGTTGCTTCCGTGGACCTGTCCATACATCTGCCAAAGGCTTGAAGGATCTAGAGGCGGGAGAAGGCAAGCATTACTCAGGTGATAAACTTTAGAAAGCACAGGAGGTCAGGAGCCCCGAGTGTTAGGGAGGGAGAGCCAGGGACTGAGGCAGGAGAGAACCACATGTTAGAACATCAGAACTTTATCTGAGGCACAGATATGAAGGCAGAGGCGCTTGAGCTGATCTTTAGAAACATCACCCAGAGAAGGAATTAAGATGTGTGGGACTGGAAGGAAGTAATATTTAACAGCAGTATGGAGGAATCTCTCAGACATAATGTTGAACCAAAATGCCCATGCTGACACTTAGGTGATTGTCTGTTTCCTGATTTGGGTGCTGGTTACATGGGTGTGTAAGGCCTCCCTGGTGGCTCAGATGGTAAAGAATCCGCCTGCAATGCAGGTGATATGGGTTCGATCCCTGGGTGGAGAAGATCCCCTGGAGAAGGAAATGGCTACCCACTCCAGTATTCTTGCCTGGAGAATCCCGTGGACAGAGGAGCCTGGTGGGCTACAGTCCATTGGGTCTCAAAGAGTCAGACACGTCTGAGCGACTAACACCAATCCTACATGGATGTGTTAACTTTATAAGGAGTCTTTGAGTTTTCCCTAACATGTGTGCACTTGTCTCTGTGTCTATTATACTTTGATGGGGCTTACATGACAAAATCATTCCTTGGAAGGTCACTTTTGGAAACACTGCTCTAGCCCAGAACGTGGGCTGCTTTACTATGGATGGTTCTCCTGGGCCATAATTTTGCCTCCTTATGATCCCCTCAGAACCCCACAGTAAGTGTGGGGTCATGGAGAGAACCCCACATATGGGAAGGTAGCTGTGTGTGTGTGTGTCTGCTAAGCCACTTCAGTCGTGTCCAACTCTTCGCGACCCTGTGGACTGCAGCCCTCCAGATTCCTCTATCCAAGGGATTCTCCAGGCAAGAATACTGGAGTGGGTTGCCATTTCCTTCTCCAGGGGATCTTCCCGACCCAGGGATTGAAACTGCATCTCTTACATCTCCTGCATTGGCAGGTGGGTTCTTTACCACTAGCGCCACCTAACCCCCACTAGAGATATCCTGCGAAACTTCTCTAATATTGGACTCCCTGGGAAATGTGAGCAATGATCTCTGGGGAATCAAGAAGGTATTTTCAAGCATTTGGCAGAAAAGCATTTTATGAGGTTAAACAACAAGGTGATGCCTGGTCAGGACAGAGGACTGGGTTCCCTTTGTCCCCTGGAGCCACAGAGATGGTCCTTCTCCCTCTTTCACGGTCCTGATGGGCAGATGTTTTAGACAGGATGATTTGTTTTCTGCTTTCAGATTGTTTTGGAAAAGCTTTCCTGTTGGGCCTCCAGTGGGAAACAGCCCTGACTGCTGCCACATATGTTCCCAAGGACTCCCAGGTGCCTCGTCTGAACACAAAGAGAGGTTAGCAGCAGGAAGTGTTCACAAAGAGAGCCTCTGGCCTCCTTCCGCTCGGCTCTCTCCTGGGGCTATTTCATGCTGATCAGAGGTTTTAACTCCTGGCTTTGTTGTTGTTCAATCGCTCAGCGGTTTCTGACTCTTTGCGACCCCATGGACTGCAGCATGTCGAGCTTCCCTATCCTTCACTATCTCTGGGAGTTTGCTCAAACTCTTGTCCATTGAGTCCGTGATTCCATCCAGCCATCTCATTCTCTGTCGACCCCTTCTCCTCCTGCCCTCAATCTTTTCCAGCATCAGGATCTTTTTCAATGAGTTAGCTCTTCGCATCAGGTGGCCAAAGTATTGGAGCTTCAGCTTCATCCTTCCAATGAATATTGGAGCCCTTTTGCCCACTGAAAAGTCTTGGGATTTACCACCCCAGGAAGGGCTTATGCAGCCCACTCCCTTGCCTTGATTTGGAATAAACTCTGAGGCAAGATTTACATTCCAGAACTCCCCCTGGAGTCAGGCTGAGGCCAGAACCTTTGGAATAGCATCCTTGCTTAGATCATTTCCCATCTCTAACTTGCTTCCTCTCTTTCCCAATGGTCTCTGCTGGGAGCCCATTCTGAATGAATTGCACCAAACTCTAATCTCAGGGTTTCCAACCCAGGTGGCTGGTGTTCTAAGAAATCTGAGGACTGGCTTCCAAGATGGGTTTGAACCACCTACTACCAGGTATCATTTTTTCCCCCTGTTTATGGCAAGAGAGTACTCAGTTGATGACCACTGCTCCAAAATGAAGTATGCCTAAGCAGTGACTGCATTCTTTTCTGTAAGGAAAGCTGCAAGTGTGGTAAAGAATGAGGAATAATTGTTGCAGAGCCCACAAATCTGTTGAAAGTTCCAGCAGCTGCTCAAGCACTTTGATGGATCTAGATATCACTTTGTTGGCATATAGGATTCCTAGGTAGCTCAGGGGTAAAGAACTCACCTGCCAATGCAGGAGAGATTAGAGATGTGGGTTCGATCCCTAGGTCGAGAAGATCCCCTGGAGGAGGAGGGCATGTCAACCCACTCCAGTATTCTTGCCGGGAGAATCCCATGGACAGAGGACCCTGGTAGGCTAAGCTGTTGGCATATATGCCTGGGCAAGTGACTTTTTGCTTGTCAGAATCCAGGGAGACTTTAAGGCGAGTTCTACCCTCTTCGATTTAAGGGGAGACAAGAAACTCCTTCTTATTCCCTGTCCTCTGTGAGACTCTGTGGCAGGAGCAGCCTCCCTCTGCTTGTCTGCTCCCAACCAGAGTGAGCGAGACCAACTCAGACTTTAGGACCTGGCAGGTCCTGAGAAGAAGAGTTTCATTTTTAGGAAATGCACATAATATGTAAGGTTTTTTTGTCTTGGTGCTTAATAGGAAGAGAGTGTCTGTTTCTTCTTTCTTAAATTTTCCACCTGAGTTTTGTTTACAGAATCAAAGTTTGGCTTGGCCCAAAGACAGAAGTCATCCCCAGTTTGGGGCCCAGTTTGTAAAAGGAGGATAACGATGCCTTTTTCTGCTTGAAGGCGCAGGGGTTGGACTAGATAATCTTTTGAAGTCCTTTCCTATTCTAGGAATCAGCTCTACCTCCTTTGCAAGTCAGAAAATGCACTGAAACTGTGGAGAGTCAAGCAGGGCTGCCTGAAGATTGATGCTAGAAGCTCTGGTTGCCTAGCAACAGCCAACAGGGATGGGAACTCAGCTTCCCTTTCCCAGGAGCCAGAATCCAACTTCTTACAAGTTTCTGGCTCTATATTCTCAGATAATTCCTTGCACAGTGGGCATCTGTACTTACACCACATGGATGTTGCCTGAAGCCACAAGTTCATTGCTCAAACCAAAGGCCAGTCTCTGGTTTGCACTAAGACAGGGGAGCAGGTGGGCAGGGACTTCTGCTGGTGCTCACATCCAAGGTGGGTCCAGCAGAAGTGATGTGTGGCTTCTCTGTGGGATGGTGAGAACAGAGAGGGTGGGCGCCTCTCACTGGTGGCTGGATGGTAGCAGCAAAGCCCATTTCTTGGACTACACTGTGTGACTTTGCCCACACTGTCTCAGTATGAAAGTGAGTTCACCATATAAGTTAACAAATCTGGAGCGAGAGCATCCTGTTTCCATGACCTGTTCTGAAAACCTTGCTAGATAACCAGCTTGGGAATGATCTTTCATTTAGCTGACTAGGAGTATTATTAGAGTGAAACAGCCATGAAACCCACAGATGAAGGAAAATATCTCTGTGCCCCCATGTGTGATTGGGTGTTGGACTCTTGTGCTCTCTAGGGATGTAGTTTTGTGGGATGTGTGTGTGTGTGTGTGTGTGTGTGTGTATCATTAGCAACACCCAGCAGAGTTCATTGGCCCTGACTTTTTACTGACTCTCACACCCACTTTTGCCTCCATGGACACTTGGTGTTGGGTTGGGAGACTTGTGTTAGTTCACCCTGCAGAGCTGGCCCTTGGTCCCAAGCTGGAAACATACTTAGCCTCTAAAGCCAGTGCGAACACTCCAGCTGCTTCGGGAGCGGCCGCAGATGTCCCAGAATGCCTCAGGGTGCAGTTGCCATATAAATCTGTGGTTGCCTGGAGGGGAAGAGAGTGAGGAATGAGTGAAGAAGCCCCACTGCTTTAAACCCAAAACAACACAGAGCAGAAGATCTTCTGTTTCTTTTACTTAAAGTCTCCCTTGTTCTGAAGATGATTTAGATGGAGGCAAGAATAAGCTTATCACTCATGTATTTATTTTGCCAGACATTTTAATCTGAGCTTCCTAGTAGCCTATGCAAAAAAGGACATAATAAGTTATGTCCCTTAATAAGTTATAGTTACAGTGTCCATAAGATACAAGCAAGTCAACTGTTTAGAGAGGCAACTCTGCAGCTATTCTAATAAAGAGATATTTGTTTTCTGGACCCTAAAAGGAAACATTATAGGTGAAAAGTGACAAGCCAATACCACCATCATACTCAGTGCAATGGTGGGGTTTGTTAAAATGAGTTGGCTCAAAAAGCTCAGGGCCACTTCATCAACAAATATTCCCTTCAGGAAAAAAGGGTGGCATTCCTAAAGAGGAAAAATGAAACAAGTTCAGCTAAAGTTTGCCTAGAGGGACAGCCATTAAAGAGAAAATGTTACATTCTCTACCTCTAAAATCCACCAAGAGATTCTAGAACACAGTGAGCCAAGACCACTGCTACATCAGTGATTACCCCAAGTGGGGAGGCTGATCATCTGAGTTTTAAAGGATTTTACAGAGAAAATTCTCATCTTTGATGTTTGTAAGAGACAGGGTTTTCATTAAGATTGTTTATAAATCATGAGAATACTCATTTCTCCTGTTTGTCTGTAGGCTCCTTGAGTGGGTCTATTATTTTGGGGGACAAAGCATCAGGGCAGTTTAAAGTCATCTCCTGGGGAAAGTGACTATATTCAAAGAGAATTCAGTGCTCCTCCCCAGCTGGAGTAGAGTCACAGACAGGGGTTGAGGACAGAGTGATACCCCTGGAAGGCCCTTGGGGCAGGGAGGGGAGCTTCTGGGGGGTGTTTGGGAGAAGGCTTACAAGCAGAACAAGATTGGGGCCACCCTTGCTCGTCCCTTTCTGCCCACACAGCTCAGAAGATGAGAAAGTGAAGCCTCTTTCCACTTTGGAGGAGCTGACACATTTTCCATCCTCCCCAAGACTAAGGGGAGCTGATGGGGCTCATGGGAGAAGTCAGGGGGGTTCATGGGGGAGCCAGGCTAAGGTCTGGGTCTCTTGCAGGGAAAGGACTTCTGCCAGCTTATGTGAGAGCTGGTCGGGTGAAGCCCAGGCAGGACCTTGGGACTGAAGGGCTAGCTGGTACTGATGACTGCATTCTTGTTCCTGCCTTTTTCCCAACCCTGGAGGAGGTGGTGGCCAGGCAGAATGTGGCCAGCCCGACTACTGAGTCACCCACTAAATTCCTAGCTTGGAGGACTGAGAAAAGGCTGTATGCCTAGTGGACTTGGAAATTCACTGTTAAACCTAGGTGCCCAGGAAAGAAGAGTTGCTCAGAAGAGTTCAATAAATGTCTATGATTCTTAACCTTTTGGTTTTCTCAACTGTGGACCCGGTTTAAACACACCACTCTTCCTTTGCAAAAACACACATGTGCCCACTTCTGGGGAGGTCTAGGGACCAGGAAAAGTCCATCTGTGGATGCCATTTCTAAATTACACTAATAAATGGATGTGTTCTTGGCTCAGATGGGGTGCAGGTGTGATGCTCCAGTTCTTAATATTAGTTACCTTATAAGCAACGTGCTGGGGCAACATCTTGGTAAACTAGAGTTCATCATTATTTGTAAGCCAGAACAACAAACAGGAAAATCTATGGACCGTGAGCGGGAAGGAGGTCATGGCGCTCTTGTTTTTCGTGAGGCCTCGACCTTGATAACAAAGCATCACCAGCCTAGAAAAGGGGTGTATCTCCCCTCAGAACGGGGGCTGACTCTTTGAAGGAGGGCCCTCCTTCCATGACGTCACCGTGAATGCGTATGACGTCACTAATGTCCTCGCGCACCCCTGGCCCTCACTCACCACGCCGGCCTCGGGGTTGCGCTTGCGCCCGTTGCTGAAGGTGGAGGCCAGCGTGGAGGAGCAGCTCTCATCGTAGAGCGCGGTCCTGCCGTCGTTGATGGCGGAGTTGATGGAGATGGTCCACATGCTCGAGGCGTAGCCGTCGCAGTTGCAGTCATCGTAGCTGCCGCCGTCGCCCGAGGCCCACACGTAGATGCTGCCTTTGCCCCCGCGGCCCTGCGGTGGGGGACAGAGAGGGATGCGTGGGCTGCAGTGCGGTCCACCTGGCCTCTTAAGCAGTTGAACCCAAGGACTGGCTTGGTTTCTATCTGTCCTTGAAAACCACTGTCCTTCTGGACAGGCACCCTGAGAAATTTTCTTTTCAGGAAGGATTCAATATAAAGTCATCTCAATTTACATTTAATCTGGGAATAACAAGGTGGGAAAGACTGGAAGAATCTCTTTAAAACGGACAAAATGGACTGCTTTTTAAACGTTGATAATCCTCATGGTAAAAAGTCAAAGTATATGGAAAGGAAAATTTAAAAAAACAAATCTCTCTGCAAGTAATTCTTACATATTCTTTCAGGCATTTTTCAGTAAAAATGCAAATACACCTGTAAATTTATACTTATCTATGTAAGATGTAAAGGATATTTATATATAACTTCCTTTTATAGGTATTATGTATTTTTACATAAGTTTACATATATATATTGGAGAAGGCAATGGCACCCCACTCCAGTACTCTTGCCTGGAAAATCCCATGGACAGAGGAGCCTGGTAGGCTGCAGTCCATGGGATCGCAAAGAGTCGGACACGACTGAGTGACTTCACTTTCACTTTTCACTTTCATTCATTGGAGAAGGAAATGGCAACCCACTCCAGTGTTCTTGCCTGGAGAATCCCATGGATGGGGGAGCCTGGTGGGCTGCTGTCTATGGAGTCGCACAGAGTCGGACACGACTGAAGTGACTTAGCAGCAGTAGCAGCAGCAGCAGCAGCACATATATATATATAGATATTGTGAGTATTAAAATATACATTTACTTACAGATTATATATATATGTATATGATACTGATCTCTGGGTTGGGAAGATCCCCTGGAGGAGGGCATGGCAACCCACTCCAGTCTTCTTGCTTGGAGAATCCCATGGACAGAGGAGCCTGTAGGGCTACAGTCCATAGGGTCGCAAAGAGTCAGACAGTCTTAGCAACTGAGCACGCACACAGGCCAGAGGAAAGGAGATGTCTGAATTACCTCCAAGGTCTCCTGCCTCCTGACAATGAGAAGTGACATTCTGATTGCTTCTAACAGGACTTGGAGTTAATTAGCCTGTGACTGGCTGAGTCGATACATCAACAAAGATCGATTTAGTCACTAGCTGAGAAGTGTCCTCAGTGTCTTGGTAAATCTGTCCTGGAAAACTCCATCCAAACAGGCAACTGCCTGCAGAAACCAAGACAAAGAAGGAACTGTAGCATCCTTACAACTGACAGGGTGCAAGAGGGTGCAGCCCTCTCAAGCAGACTCAGATGTGGGCTCAGTGTCAAGGACGCCCGCCCTTGGAAAGTGAAACAGACATGAATCAGCATCAGTGAGTGAGGCGACCCACTGGGGAACCTTCGCCTGAACCAGCCCACAGGTGGGCTGCTAGTGAGACAGGCACCTTTTGCTAAAAGGAAACCAATGCTAAAAGCATTCTCCCCTTGATGTAGGGAGACTGGTTGTGACTCTAACCTGTCAGGTTTCTCTGTGTTCATGACCCCTTTATATTAGAGTTTGTAGCCTTGCCCACCAAAAGGAGGGGCCTGTTTCCCACCCTTGAGTCTGGGTTGGCTCCCTGTCTTGCTTCAGCAAACAGGCTGTGGTGGACAGTGGTGCTGGGTCGATTCTAAGCATGAGTCTCAAAGAGCCCAACCCATGTCCGCATTTCCTCAGAGACCATGGGAACCAACCTGAGTGAGCGTGCGGCTGATGACAGACAGCCTGATCAGGTTCACTGCCACAGCTAACAGTGAGCCCACATGGGAGGCCACCCTAGACCAGGCGGTCTATGGCTCACCCTCCAGCTGACCGCAGATGCATGAGTGAGGCCACCTGAGATTCGCCAAGGATGGCCCAGGTTGGCAGAGCAACCCAGCTGACCTGTAGATCAGAGTTAAGTGGTTGCTACTTACCGAGTTTTGGGGAAGTTATGTGGCTTTGCCGGAGAAGGCAATGGCACCCCACTCCAGTACTCTTGCCTGGGAAATCCCATGGACGGAGGAGCCTGGTAGGCTGCAGTCCATGGGGTCGCTGAGAGTCAGACACTGACCAAGCGACTTCACTTTCACTTTTCACTTTCATGCATTGGAGAAGGAAATGGCAACCCACTCCAGTGTTCTTGCCTGGAGAATCCCAGGGATGGCGGAGCCTGGTGGGCTGCCGTCTATGGGGTCGCACAGAGTCGGACACGACTGAAGCGACTTAGCAGCAGCAGCAGCAGCATGTGGCTTTGCTCCCTGATACACAGAGAGCAGTATCAGCATGCTTCTGAAGAGTCAGCAGCAAACATTAGTTTTGTTTTGGATTGTAAGACTCAACCCACAGGAATATTTTGATTGCTAGGAATTTTAAACTTCATTTTCCTAAGCTGTTTGTGTGTGTGTGTTTACAAGGGTGATAATAATTATATTCTTGCTTCTAATGATTGGGTATCAGTAGCAAATAGTCCCTGACTTCTGGGCAAGATGGGCCACTAAAGAGAAGACCCTAGTTCTGGGAGCAGTTGAGTGGGGAAGGGGCATCTATAAGAGGGCTGAGAGCTGACTGTGGGATGGGTCTGTTACTGGCACACCACACTGTTCTGTTAAAACGATACCCCAAGATCCAGTTCTGTCCCCCAGCTTCACCTGAACCACAGCTGGGATGAAACTGAAACAGAGCAACTGTGACTCACATTCAGACAATCAGTTGGAAGGTACAAGGGAGAAATTAGGATGATAATCCCAGCATACACTTCTAGTGTGAAGCAGGGACCACTCTGAATGCCATACATTGTCATTCACTGCATCCTTACAGCCGTCCTGTGGGGCAGTACCGTTCGTACCAGCCACGTGGAAGACAAAATACGTAAGAAGAAACACAACAAACAAACAAAAGAGCTAAGTAGGACTTTGAAATTCTGGGGAGGGACACAGATGAAAATATGACCAGTGGAGAGAAAGACAGCATCACAGGGTTGTTGATTTTCCCCAAGTTAACTTACAAATTTAACTTGGTCCTGACAGATGCACTGTGTCGTTTGGGACTTAATCAGGCAGATTCTGCCATGCTGGGCAGGGAGTAAGTAGTACTTACTACTTACTAAACCCCAACTGGGGTGTGAGGGTCACCCAGAGATTAGGGAGGAGATGGTCTAGGAGCCTGCACTGCTCAGGGTGGGCTGCCTGCTGGGATCTCCTTCCCTTACTCTGCAGCACGTGCTTGGAGGAGACTGGCTGTCTACCTGCCTCCATGTTTATCTGGTTTAGGCTGGAATTATCTTCTCTGCGTCTCCTACCCCTCTGCTCTTCCCCACCCCCCCGCCTCGTTTTTTTTTTTTAAGGCAAGTGCATTTAGATGAAATTTAATATGTGGTGCAACTCCACTTTGAATTCTTTCTTTGTATTAGTCTTTGGAGGTTAGCAGGATTAATCTCTCTTAAAAGATTTCACGAAATGAGAATTTGTCGCCGAGGCACTATTGAGGGAATTTAACCACTGATGTTCTCAACCAGGGGTGATTTTGTGTCCCAGGGGGCATTTGGCACAGTTGGAGGCATTTTGGTGCTCACTACCAGCATCTAGTGGGTGGAGACCAAGGATGCTAAACTTTTAACGCAGAGGCCAGCCCTCTGCCTCTCCCCCTGCCCCCACCAGCTACAACTAAGAATGAGGGGGACTAAGTGTGAACAGTGCAGAGGCTGAGTCTTTGCTCTAACCTATTGGCAAAGGCAGTGATTTTAAGAGCATAGCCTAAAGCAGCCTTTCACAGGGCCCAAGTTTCTTAAAAGTTCATATGGATTCTGTAGTGTTTGAGAGAGTAACAGGCAGGAAGGCTAAGGGTCTCCAACCAGAGGAAATAGGCAAGTGTCAGACATTTTTTATCTCTCTTAAGCGGCAGGCATTTTTATCTCACTTAATCTAGTGTCAGATTTTTTTCCCTTCTCTATACAAAATTAAAACGGGGTTTCTCTTAAAATTCTGTGTTGCCACAAAGATACCTGGTTCCACCTGAACTGAACTTTTCAAAAACCTTGAGCTAACTAATGGATTTTAAAGATCTTCAAGACCCAGATAATCATGATGGTGTGATCACTCACCTAGAGCCAGACATCCTGGAATGTGAAGTCAAGTGGGCCTTAGGAAGCATCACTATGAACAAAGCTAGTGGAGGTGATGGAATTCCAGTTGAGCTCTTTCAAATCCTGAAAGATGATGCTGTGACAGTGCTGCACTCAATATGCCAGCAAGTTTGGAAAACTCAGCAGTGGCCACAGGACTGGAAAAGGTCAGTTTTCATTCCAATCCCAAAGAAAGGCAATGCCAAAGAATGCTCAAACTACTGCACAATTGCACTCATCTCACACGCTAGTAAAGTAATGCTCAAAATTCTCCAAGCCAGGCTTCAGCAATATGACAAAGATACAGCAATAGTAGATAATTCATATATTTTTTATGGAGATAAGAAATGGTAGTGCCACTGTGAAAAAATCAATCTGGAAGTTTATTTAAAGTTTAAACATATACTTATTATACACCTCAGCAATCTCCTCAGCAATCTCAATACAGGGTATTTTCCCCAGAGAAATAAAATCTTATATACATACAAAAAAACCTGTGCATGAATGTTCATAGATGCTTCATTTGTAACATCTGAAAATGAAAAAAGTCCAGATTTCCTTTTAACAGATGAAATGTTAAACAAACTGTGGCATATCCATACAATTGAATGNTTATTATACACCTCAGCAATCTCCTCAGCAATCTCAATACAGGGTATTTTCCCCAGAGAAATAAAATCTTATATACATACAAAAAAACCTGTGCATGAATGTTCATAGATGCTTCATTTGTAACATCTGAAAATGAAAAAAGTCCAGATTTCCTTTTAACAGATGAAATGTTAAACAAACTGTGGCATATCCATACAATTGAATGAAAGAGAAAGTTAGTCGCTCAGTCATGTCTGACACTTTGGGACCCCATGGACTGTAGCCCACCAGGCTCCTCTGTCCATGGGATTCTCCAGGCAAGAATACTGGAGTGGGTTGCCATTCCCTTCTCTGGGGGATCTTCCTGACCCACGTATCAAACCCAGGTATCCTGCATTGCAGGCAGATTCTATACCACTGAACCACCAATGGAATACTGCTCAGCAATTAAATAAAAAAAACTATTGATTCTTAACAATAATTTGGATGGATCTTAGGGCATTAAGCAAAGTGGTGGTTTAGTTGCTCAGTAGTGTCTGATTCTTATAGACCCCATGGACTGTAGCCCATCAGGCTCCTCTGTCCATAGGATTTTCCAGGCAAGAATACTGGAGTGGGTTACCATTTCCTTCTCCAGACCCAGGGATTGAACCCACGTCTCTTGTGTCTCCTGCGTTGGAAGGTGTATTCTTTACCATCTGAGTTAGGAAAGAAGCCCTTAAGCAAATGGGAAAAGGCCAATTTCCCATACTGTATACCGTAAGTTAAGTTGCATACTGTAAGATTTCATTTGTATGACATTACATAAATGACAAAATTATAGAAATGGAGGACACATCAGTGGTTGTCATAGGTTAGGAAATGAGCAGGAAGATGTGACTACAAAGGGGCAGGATGAGGAAGTTCTTTTGTGGGAAAGAAATCATGTGTTTTGATTGTGGTGGTGGTTATATGAATCTATATTGTTGCTATTCAGTCACTAAGTCATGTCGATTCCTATGACCCCGTGGACTGTAGCACACCAGGCTTCCCTGTCTGTCGGGGGCCAGCATGAGGAATCCCGCCCGTGACAAGGTCATGCGGAAGGAAGCCTGACACGCAAGGACGTGATCAGGTTTCAGGGGTTCCCCCTGGAATTTCCTGAGCATCCACCACCCCCCAAAAAAATAAGAATCTGCCGGCCTTTCTACTCTGCTTTTCCACTCCTCTAATATTCTCTGGAAAAAGTCAAATCAGGGCTTTAGTCTTCTGCATTTGAAAGGGATGTTTCAGTTAAACCCCCTCTGATAGCTCTCTAGCTTGCCTAACAAGTTCCCCAAACCTCTTAACAGCTTGTGAATTGCTTACAGCCTCCCAACCACGAGAGGCACAAAGCTTAAAAGCATCTTAAAGAAACAGAGCCTCTTCTAAAGAGTTAAAAATCATATTGGTGAGGGGTTTTCACTGTTGACTCAATGATTGCTGCCAGGCCTCCATATTCTTTATCTTTTAGGCACCTGGGAGGATGTTAATCAATGTAAACAGGATATGGGAAAAGATACATAGTAGTTTTGATGTTAGCAACACTAGACTTTTGAGTTAATTACTTTTCTTTGTTATATATCACTGCACTCCTCTTGTGTCCTTGCTATGTAAGAATGTAACTTTGTTTAGTGCTTTCTGAGAGTGGCACCAGACTTTGGGAAGATCAACACAAATAAGTCTTCTGGTTGACAAACTCTTATCAGAAAAAAGGCTGTAAAATGTTAATTGGCCCTCTGGCTAGAAGATGATGTAAATCACCTAAGACTTGTGTATACAATTAGGTATGCAGAGAGAAAAGCCTGGTTTTGATAAGAGTCAGGGCTGCTGACGCTGCATAATTTTGTATTACCCATTGATATCTATGTACAATCAAAAAGGTATTAAAGGACATTCTGGACAATAGAGGCCGGGACCAGTTGCTAGACTGGTTTCCCCCGTGTCTCCTCTTTACTCTCATTTCAGGCTGAATTCCCATCTGGGGCGTGGAGGCTCACCAAGTCTACTTACTTGTCCTGGCTTCTAAGATCTGTAAGAGAGACAGCCCTAGGCGGGGCACTCTCCAACATTCAAACGGACGCCAGTGACCCAACGTAGATGGTGCAAGCTCCTTGTCTGGAGCTTTATCGGCCTTCCCCGTAAACCAAGTTATTCAGCCTCTTTTCTCCACTTAATTTTTACTACTACACTATCTCTTCCTAATCTAATCTTATATTTCTATATTAATAAATAAATAAATCTTTCCTCGCCAATGCCGTCCACCCTTCAAATTCCCTGGATCCACCGGGGCTGGACCCTGGCACCTGTCTTTCACTGTCTCCTGGATTTTGTTCAAAGTCATGTCTATTGAACTGGTGACGTTATCTAACCATCTCATCCTCTCTGCTCTTTTCTCCTTTTGCTTTCAATCTTTCCCAGCATCAGGGTCTTTTCCGGTGACTTGTCTCTTCACATCAGGTGGCCAAAGTATTAGAGCTTCAGCTATGAATCTATACATGTGATTAAAATGGCTTCACTGGTGGTTCGGCGGTAAAGAATCCATCTGCCAGTGCAGGAGCTGCAGAAGACTGGAGTTCGATCCCTGGGTTGGGAAGATCCCTTGGAGGAAGACATGGCAAACCACTCCAGTACTCCTGCCTGGAGAATCTCACATACAGAGGAGCCTGGTGGGCGAGAGTCCATAGAGTCGCAAAGAGTTCGACATGACTGAGCGACTGAACATGCACGCACACACACAAAGACATACAAAAACTGAGGGCATGCAAAAAAAAAGGGTGAAACCTGAATAAGTTCTGTAGTCAGTTGTATGAATGGTGCCAGACAATTTCTTGGTTTTGATAATGTTCTATAATTATAGACGATATCGCCACTGAAGGAAGCTAGATGGTGGTTACATAGGACCTCGCCATACTCATTTTGCAATTTCTGCTAAGTCTATAATCATATCAAAGTAAAAAGCTTTAAAAATAACACTACTTATAAAATCATAAGGGATATGATTAAAACAGGGCTCAGAGGAAATATTCATATCCTTAAGCAATTAATACTCAACAAAGAAATTTTGAAAATAATTAAATTATGAATTTGATAGTTAGAAAAAGCAGTAAAACAAGCATAAAAATAATAGGAAGAAGGAATTGATAAAGCAACAAGCAGACATTACTGGCACCGAAGATAGAAAAAGAACAAACTTGAGTGTTGGATCTTTAAAATTAAAATATAGAAACCACTGTGAAGTGAAGTGAAAGTCCCTCAGTCCTGTTTGACTCTTTGCGACCCCATGGACTGAATACTAGTGTGGGTAACTGTTCCCTTCTCCAGGGGATCTTCCCAACCCAGGGATCAAACTCATGTCTCCCACATGGAGGCAGATTCTTTACCAGTTAAGCTACCAGAGAAGACAAGAATTCTGGAGTGGGTAGCCTATCCCTTCTCCAGCAGATCATCCTGACACAGGAATTGAACCAGTGTCTCCTGCAGCAGGCAGATTCTTTAGCAGCTGAGCTACTAGGGAAGCCCCAGAGAAACCACTAACCAACCAAATTTTTTAAAAAATAAGAAACCATAGTACACAAAATTAAAATTGGAATGAAGAAATAGCCACTGATACAAGGAAATAAAAGTCAGTAATTTCAAGGAGATCCAACCAGTCCATTCTAAAGAAAATAAGCCCTGGGTTTTCTTCAGAAGGAATGATGCTAAAGCTGAAACTCCAGTACTTTGGCCACTTCATGCTAAGAGTTGACTCATTGGAAAAGACTCTGATGCTGGGGGGGATTGGGGGCAGGAGGAGAAGGGGACGACAGAGGATGAGATGGCTGGATGGCATCATGGACTCGATGTATGTGAGTTTAGCCCTGGGTTTTCTTCAGAAGGAATGATGCTAAAGCTGAAACTCCAGTACTTTGGCCACTTCATGCTAAGAGTTGACTCATTGGAAAAGACTCTGATGCTGGGGGGGATTGGGGGCAGGAGGAGAAGGGGACGACAGAGGATGAGATGGCTGGATGGCATCATGGACTCGATGTATGTGAGTTTGAGTGAACTCCAGCAGAGGGAGGCCTGGCGTGCTGCGATTCATGGGGTCGCAAAGAGTCAGATACGACTGAGCGACTGAACTGAACAGAATTTCAAGAAATGGGAGCTTTTCAAGTAAAATATTTTTCAAAAATCAAAACTGACCTTAGGATAGACAGAAGATCTAAAGAGATCTTTAAATTACTTAGTTGAAACTGAGTAAGTTGTCAAAGAACTACCCTTCCTCACAAAAGCACCAGACCCATAAGGTTTCAAAGGCAAATGTTACTAAATCCTAACGGAATAAATAATGCCACTTTGTTTATTTTTCTTTCAAATTTTCATGGTATTTTTATGAATATACTTATTCCTTTTTTTTCCTTTGTACTCTCATTCCCTGTATACCATAGGCTACCATTTTAGTAAGTATAGTGTTGGCATATTTTTGCAAGATATGCTTCATTTTGTGACACTGTATTTTTTTTTAATTTATGTAAATGGTATTTTGTTATATATGGCTTGTGCTTCTGAAATTGTAGGAAGTGTCTCCTTGCCCTTAGGTTCAAAAACAGTCCCCTACATTTTCTTTCAAAAATGTTACAGTTTTACTATTCACATTGAGGTCTTTAATTCACTTAGAATGCAGGTTTGCGTGGGCTATCAGGGAGATATATGGTTTTATTTTTCTCTGTATATTGAATTGGTTTGCTCACTCTTTGGCCCTTTCCCATTGATCTGTGGTGTCAATTCTATGGCATATTAACTTCCTGTACACACAGGGCTCTTTCTCTGAGTTCTCTATTCTGCTCCTTCTGTCTGTGTGTACTTGTGGTAATACTATAGTGCATTTATTACTTTAGCATTGTAGTATCTCTTAACATTGTTAGGACAAATCCCCATCTTTCAATCTTCTTAGACTAAGCTATTCATGGGCCTTTATTACTCAATATAAATTTCATAGCAATTTTATCATGTTCCCCCACCAAAAATTTCCACCTAGAATTTTGTTTGGGTATACACCAGATTTATAGATGAATTTGTGGGGGAACGTTGGACGGGAAGAAACACAAGCTGGAATCAAGATTGCCGGGAGAAATATCAATAACCTCAGATATGCAGATGACACCACCCTTATGGCAGAAAGTGAAGAGGAACTAAAAAGCCTCTTGATGAAAGTGAAAGAGGAGAG
>SJYT01025601.1:121200-229997 GCA_006410635.1 Cephalophus harveyi | reverse complement strand
GGAGCTAAAAAGCCTCTTGATGAAAGTGAAAGAGGAGAGTGAAAAAGTTGGCTTAAAGCTCAACATTCAGAAAACGAAGATCATGGCATCTGGTCCCATCACTTCATGGGAAATAGATGGGGAAACAGTGGAAACAGTATCAGACTTTATTTTTTTGGGCTCCAAAATCACTGCAGATGGTGATTGCAGCCATGAAATTAGAAGACACTTACTCCTTGGAAGAAAAGTTATGTCCAACCTAGATAGCACTTTCAAAAGCAGAGACATTACTTTGCCAACTAAGGTCCATCTAGTCAAGGCTATGGTTTTTCCTGTGTTCATGTATGGATGTGAGTTGGACTGTGAAGAAGGCTGAGTGCCGAAGAATTCATGCTTTTGAACTGTGGTGTTGGAGAAGACTCTTGAGAGTCCTTTGGACTGCAAGCAGATCCAACCAGTCCATTCTGAAGGAGATCAACCCTGGGTTTTCTTTGGAAGGAATGATGCTAAAGCTGAAACTCCAGTACTTTGGCCACCTCATGTGAAGAGTTGACTCATTGGAAAAGACTCTGATGCTGGGAGGGATTGGGGGCAGGGGGAGAAGGGGACGACATGAGCTGGCTGGATGGCATCACTGACTCGATGGATGTGAGTCTGAGTGAACTCCAAGAGATGGTGATGAACAGGGAGGCCTGGCGTGCTACGATTGATGGGGTCGCAAAGTTGAAAAGCAGAAGTGCAAAACTACTGGAAAGAAAAAGAAGACAAATGACCTTGGGGAAAGGAAAGAAACAAAAGGCATAAAATTTCAAGGGAAAAAAATGAGGGGAGAGAGGCTCAAGAGGAAGGGGATATATGTATAATTATTGCTGATTTGTGCTGCTGTTCTTCAGCAGCAACACAACATCGTAAAGCAATTTTCCTCCAATTAAAAAATAAATTTTAAAAAATGAACAAATTTGATTAAACATTTCTGTACCAAATCAAGCCAATAAACAAAAGACAGGAAAAGCAACGTTAGATGGCAAGGTGTAGTCTGAGAGAAGGAATATGTCATCCACATCGCCATCAAAGGGTTACAGTTCCGATTTATAGAGAACTTCAAATACCAGTAAGAGACAAACTACGCCCCAAGAAAATGGGCAAAGGAAACAAACGGGAAATTCACAAGAGAGGAAATGACCTCAATGACCAATAACTATATGGAAAGATGCCTTAACCTCACTGGTAATAATGGGAATGCAAATTACAGTAAAACTGAGATACATTTTCAACTCACTAGATTGTAAAAAAAAAAAAAAAAAAAGATTAGCCTGACAATATCAAATGTGAATGCTAGTTAAGGGCTCATGTGCATGTCAAATACTTGAAAAGCAATTAGCAATGCTGAGTAAAGGTGCCTTCATGGCATCACCGTGACCCCAGGATTCCAATTCTGGTGTCTGCCTTCAGGAAACGTGCATCTGTGCACAAGGGGGACATTTCCTTTCCAAGGACGTTCCAAGTGGAAACAACCTGCATGCCCCTCGGTAGAGAAATGGATAAGGGAGCTGCAGTTCATTCATTCAACAAATTCTGCAGAATAGGAAGAAAGGAAGAAATTGGATCTGCAGGTATCCGTGTGGATACAACGCATATGACAGAAACATATGGTAAGCAGGCAGAGCGAGTTGTAGACGAATGTTTAGGTGAATGGCAGGATGCCACTTATGTAATATTTTTAAAAACTAGTATACATTTTTATATGTATGCGCGCATGCTAAGTTGCTTCAGTCATGTCCAACTCTGTGGGACCCTATGGGCTATAGACCCCCAGACTCCTCTGTCCATGGGGATTCTCCAGGCAAGACTACTGGAGTGGGTTGCCATGCCATCCTCTAGGGGATCTTCCCAACCCAGGGAATGAACTTGCGCCTCTTATGTCTCCTGCATTGGCAGGCGGGTTCTTTACCACTAGTGCTATCTGGGAAGCCCATATATAGGTATACATGTAGTAAAATACAAAAATCCACCCAGGAATAACACAAAATGGTATGGGGACAGTAGATACCTCCATACAGAAGAAAGGGAAAGGATGGGGTGTAATCTATCTGTAAACAAGGAGATATAAAGCAAACATGGCAAAATGTTCACTTCTGTTAAATATGGGTGGGAGGTACCATAGATATTCTCTTTGTAGAAAGATTTCATGGTTTAAAATGAACAGATTCGAAAAATGAGTGGACACTTTCTCTGTACCAGGTGCTGTGCCAGGGGCTGTGCTGGAATCCAGGACTATCCTTCCCCACCCTGTGCCAGGAACTGGGGGTTGCACGATGCGGCCTTGGTCAGTGGGCTCCCTTCTGCCTGGTTGCCTGGGCCACCTGGCCAGGTGACAGGAGATAGTGCTGTCAGAGATGCTCCGGGTCTTTGCTCAAAACCCATCAATCAGGACTTCCTGGGAGCTAAAACTCCATGCTCCCAATGCAGGGGGTCTGAGTTCTATCCCTGGTTGGGGAACTAGACCCCACGTGCCACAAAGAAGACCTAGCGAAGTCAAATAAATAAAATTAAGAAAACAAAACCCATCAACCTCCACTGCTAGCAGAAGTGTCCTTGCTTAAAACTTCTCAACTCTCCCACCTCTAGCAGGACTGAATATAAATCTTTAAGTTAAAGGGTCCAGAGATAGGAAAGGAAACTGCACACACACACACAGAAAAAACTAGATGGAACCAGCTGGGCCCAGGATGGCGATGAATGTGATTTCCAACAGACTCTGAGTCTCCTTGTACCTCCATCTGACTATATTAGCATATTAAATGACACATCCACTGGTGGCCAAGACTGGACATTAAAGACCAAAGAATAGAAAGGGGGTGGCGCCCTACTCCCTTGAAAAAGCCCCATCCCTCCCCCTGTAGACTAAGGCATCTGCCTCCCCATTATCAGCCTCACTGCTCACCCTTTTGTCTTTACTCTGTTATTTTAGTTCCCTTTTCTCCATTCTTTGGCCACTGAATAAAGCTTCTGATGTGTTGATTTCAGCTTCTGTTCTGTCATTTGCCCACTCAGACCTGAATGGGAGTAAAACCCTCCTCCACTGAGACAGAGAGCTCAGGCTCCGGCCGAGCAGGGGGATCTAGAAGACCTAATTTGATAAGAAGAGGGGGCGCTGTCTGAGGTCCCAATTCCAGCCTGCATGTGGCCTCATCTCAAGAACTGGGGCACCGACAGACGATGACGTCAGAGAGTCGTGGCCTGGACTTTGTCAACCCTGGGAGGGTCCGTGGGAGCCGGCAAGGACTGCAGCTAAGCTTTGTGTACGCCTGCACTTTCCTGTGAGGGGTTCCACGTCGCTGTCAGCTTCTCTGAGACTGTCATTCTTAACCAGGGCATGTTTGTATCAGAAGCATCTGGAGGGTGTGTGAGAAACCGAGTTTCCTGGGCCCAACCCAGGAGGGTCTAGTTCTGCTGATCTCAGGTGGGTCAGGGGTGCTGCTCTTCGGGTGATTCTGATGGGCACCCCGTGAAGAACTTCTGCTCAAAGCACAGAGATGAAAGCAAGTTCTGTGCCGGGGTAGACATCTCGTGTAGCTGCCGCGGGGAGGAAGGGCAGCGGGGAAGCACCCGGCTTTGTTTCTGTTTTGTACGTATTGCTCAATAAATGAATCCGTGCGGAGGGTGGAATGTGGCTTGTTTATCAGCTGCCTGTACGCAGGATCACAGTCTCGATGCCTGAGTCACTCTGGCTCCCACCCCGGGCTCAGTAAGTATTTTGTAAAGGTCATTTCGCCTGGCTCCTCCCTGTGGTTGGAACCAATGGTCTCCTAGCATTAATAACAGTGATAATTGAGCGCTGCGGGCCTGGTCTCTGACTGTGTGTGATGCTGCCACCCAGAAGGTGGGTACTTGGAGGAGGCCCGCTCTGCAGGTGAGAGAGCCCGTGAGCAGGATCTGGGCCCTGCGCCACTCTCTGAGAACCAGGGGAAGGGGGTGGGGGGTGGTCCATGGTGGGGAAGGAGCTCAAGCAGTTAGTTCAGAGGTCAGGCATTAGGGGAAACCTGAGGAAGGAGGAACACGGCGACACATTCGAGGTGATCTGATCTAAGCAGAAGGCACTTCTTGAAGGAAACGTGTGATGGATAAATGTCCAACTGCTGTTCTGGAGGAAGGGAAGGTGAGGGAGACTAACACCTCCATTGCTGAGTCCAGTGACTCCCGAGCCATTAGTACTCCTACAGCCGTCCTGTGGAGACCTCCCCGCCCCCAGGACACGTGGCCGAGGGGAGCTGGTTTGCTCCCTGAACCAGCCGCGTGTGCAGTGAGAAGTGGACACTCCGAGGCTCTTCTGGGAACCTCCCTGGCCTCGGCTCTCGCCTCACCCACTCCCTTCCCCGCTTGTTTCCCAGAGGTTCCTGCGCCCTGGCTCCGACGCCAGTCAGGCTCTCCCGAGCCTCTGGACTCGCCCCTGGTCGCTGCCACTCAGCTCCTGACTCTCCCTCCAGGCCCAGGCGTGGATCCACCCCCTTCTCCTGGCTGCTTTGGATGGGAGGCAGGCCTGGCCTCAGATGCCCCTGAACTCAGCTAAGGGAAGGTGGGGGGCTGTGATCTCCCTGGGCCAAGGGTCAAAGTTGATGCTGCTCTCAGTGCCCCGGGTCTCTGTCACTCCCATCCCTGCACTGCGGACCAACAGCAGGACTTTGACGCTGAAGCAGAAGAATTTCCATTCAGCTGGGACCTGGGGTGGGTGGGGGGGTGGCCTCTCTGCCAGTAAGTGACACTCTGCTACTGAAAGGCCTCACGTGCCAGCCCCACCAGGCGGGGGAGGGGGGGGCGTGCCATGTGACAGCACCCGGGACACGTGTCTTCTGGGACCGGTTCGGAGCTCGGTGCTGACAAGTTTGTTCCTCCGTGTCCTTGGGGCAGGGGCGGGGGCGGTGATAATGGGCTGGGGCTCTGGCCTGCCCTAGCAGAGTGTGGTCCCCGCTGCCTGGCCCGATATGGCACGAGCAGCTGGAAAAACTGACCACGCGGCTTGACTATCTCAGAGGATTGCTCTATTTTTCCTCAGCAAGGGGGGGGGGGGGGGGGGTGGCCTCTCTGCCAGTAAGTGACACTCTGCTACTGAAAGGCCTCACGTGCCAGCCCCACCAGGCGGGGGAGGGGGGGGCGTGCCATGTGACAGCACCCGGGACACGTGTCTTCTGGGACCGGTTCGGAGCTCGGTGCTGACAAGTTTGTTCCTCCGTGTCCTTGGGGCAGGGGCGGGGGCGGTGATAATGGGCTGGGGCTCTGGCCTGCCCTAGCAGAGTGTGGTCCCCGCTGCCTGGCCCGATATGGCACGAGCAGCTGGAAAAACTGACCACGCGGCTTGACTATCTCAGAGGATTGCTCTATTTTTCCTCAGCATAATTTTTCCATGAATAATCTTTAAGTGGCTGTTTCTTTAGCAGTTTTATTGGAACATATGAGAACTGACAGTCATTGGGGAACAAGATATCATGAACGAAATCTGGTTTTCATTACACTTCTCTCAAGAAACCAACATGCTGCCCAGCAGACCACTCACTGATTGGAAGAGAAAAGAACACAGAGCCTTCTAACAATGGCTCTGGAGTGGGCAGGATCAAGGATGATGAATGGCGACAGCAAAGAACGTGGGACCCAAAGGCAGACAGGCCTGCGCCCCCACTGGTACCTGCCACCTCCTGGCTGAGCGACTCTGGGCGAGTTACCTTGTGCCTCTGAGCGTGAATTTTACGTCTGCAAGACAGGGGCACTAAGCCGGCCTGGCAGTACCCTGGTGAGGAGGAAAGGAGAGAGCGCTGGCCTCTCTCCTTCCTAACAACACCCGGGGGGTGCGCCCCAGCCACTCTGAATTAGAGAGCTGACGCTCTGCCTTCGCGGAGTCACAGTCAAGTGGGGACAGAGACAAGCATCCAGATAATTACGCCCAGGAAAGACACCTGCTTTGATAAGAAAATATAAAGAAATACTGTAATAGCAGTAACTACATCAATTGGATAACTATCACAACTGTGCCAGGGCTGGCGATGATAATGGGTGACACTCACTGAGAATCTACCAGGGGCCAGAGACTGTGCTAAATGTTCTTTCTGGACAGAGGATCTGATGTCAGCGTCACAGTTAACACTGCCTCGCCGGCCATGCTGGCGGCATCTCAACGTTAGGATGTGGCACCTGCAGCCGGAAGGGTTAAGGAGCTTGCCGGGGCGAGGGGCTGGTGAGCGGTGGGCAACAGCAGCCCTGTGCTCCGTGTGTAATTCTAAAGGATGGCGGCTCAGAAGGCACACACTACTCTGACCTCGGCAGCCCCCGTCTCAGCCGTCACCTTCGCTTCTGAGAGGCGGCCGTGGCCAGCCAGCACCAGGACACTGCGGGGCCACAGGCCTCTTCTGCCCACCCAGGGGGTCACAGGAGACAGGTCTGAAGCGTCCCCAGTGCCTCCTGTTCCTTCTGTACGTTCCTCTTGGGAGAGAAAAAAATGCAGGGAAAGAACTGGAGGCCCCTGACATCCTCAGGGGTTGAATTAGACCCTCACTGAGATACAGGGCCTGGTGTGGCGCAGCATTCACGGCCCCGAGGGTGGGAGTTCTCACAAAGAGGGCGACACCCCATTGTTTTGGGTGCACGTGGCCCAAGCCCGGCCTTCATGGCACCCGCTCATCTGAAGCTAAGTAGTTGTGTGTGATTTCCTGCTGACTGTCCATCCCCACCCCCACCACAGGAGGCAGGGACCGTGTCCCGGTGCCCAGCAAAGGGCTGGGTGGGCAGCTGGAGCGCCAGCAGCATGGGCCAAAAGCACCGGCATGGTGCCCGCGGCTCTGCTGAGGAGGACACGCACCCGGATCGGGGAGCCTCGTTCCCACGGGTGCCGGCAGCATGGGAGCGGTCCTGCCCTGGTTAGCGCTGCCCGATTCAAGCAACCTGGCAGCCCGGCCACTGCTCACGGGCTACGCTCCAAGCCTCGCACATCGGAGATTAATGGGAGGCAGCTGTGTCGGAGGGAAACGACTCAATCTGGAGTCACAAGACTCGCGTTCCATCCAGCCATGGCCCTGGGCTGAGCGGGGAGCCGGGGTCCATTCTCCTTGGGCTCTGAGCCTCTGCATCATCCCTGGAGGCCAGGATCACCACTGCCGCGATCTGGAGAGCTTCGAGAGCACCAGCCTGAGTGTCTGGGGCACGGGGCCCACATCCCTCCCAACTGCAAGGGGTTCTGTGTCTCCCTGTATCATTCCTGTGTTTCATTCATTCTCCATTTCACTTTGTTCCCACACTGGGGCTCTCATCGGGTCTGCCAGAGCGCTCTGGGCCCCAGGGGCCCCTCTGTAGAGCAAAGCCTGTTTGTGTTGAAAGCCTTCTCTGGCCGGGTTTCCTGGTGGAGCCTGGGAGCCGGTGACTTTTACATTCACACGTGTTCTTTGTTTCTTATACATGCAACTCTTATGGGTCCTTACTGCGAGCCAGGCTCTATCTCACACGCCACTCGGTTTGCCCCGGTTCATTTCCTTCTGAAATATGGCATCCGATCACCTTTCAACTGCAGTGAGGCCTGGACGCTTTCTTCTCGCAGCCAGAGGCCCAATTTCCCAGCTGCAGCAGGGCAGCAGCTTTGAGCCTTGGTTCCTCTGCTTGACCTCGTCCTTAAGGGGCTACTAGGATGGGAGACTGCCAGGACAGAGCAGACGTGGACTCCAGAGGGAACCAGCAAAAACTGGTTCCCTGTTCCTTGAGTCCCTCACCTAGGGTCTTCTACCCACTCTGAGAATATGAGGGCAGAAAGAGGGGGGTCACTGCCCTCACCCATGGGGGTGCTCTCTCACTCTTCTCAACCACAGTGAGGGGTTTCCAGGCCATTCAAGGAACGTGCTATATGTCTCCAGCAGCGGGGAGACCTGGGGACTCTGAGTGCCTCCCTGAGGCCTAGAGTCCACACGGCTGTGGCCACACCAGGGTTAGCTACACTCACAGATTCATCCGGACCAGGACAGGTGTGGCCTTTCATGGACCAAGGTGGTCCCTGTGAGTGGAGCTGAGGGCTGGAGGGGACTTCAAGCAGTAAGAAACGCAGTGGGCACCGGCTGAGGACCCATGCAGTGCCCACCCCCACCGCGCCATGGAAAAGATCTGCATCTGCTGAGGTCAAGGGGCTGTGGGGTAGCCAGAAAACCCATGAAAACACCTGTGAGAGGAAACAGCACCTGGAGTCGGCACTGAGCGCCCACCATTCTTGGCAACCAGACCCTGAGGTTAGCCTGCCGAGGAAGGTAGAAAGAATTCCAGAATAGGGGATGGCAACACCCCCACTCCGCAGCAACAGCAGGAGGTCCCAGACAGGGCAAGGGGAGGAGAGGCAACGCCAAAGCATGTTTAGAATCCACTCTTACACCGACCCAGCCTCCTGAGGACCACGCTGGGACAGCACGCCACTCACAGTGGCAGTGGCAACGCCACGGGTGCGCCAAGGTGGTCACCCAGGGCAGGGCGCTTCCTGCACTGCACCGACGATGGGGCGCCCAGGAACTCCGGGGCCCTCTGGGGCATCCTGCTTCTTCCCTGTGCTGGGTACAGGCGACAACCAGTCCAGACCCCTGGGCTCAGCAACTGGCTCTGCCCCTTCCTCCAGGCTCAAGATGGGGGCAGCAAGCAGCTCAGGGCCTTCGCCTATAGGGCAGGTACACCTACCTCACAAGGCAGGTGGAGATTCACCAGGCAAGCACATGGGGCGGGTTAGAGTGTGCCCGGCAGAGAGTACTCGCTCAATATGTGTCAGCTATGACTATCCTTAACCTGTTTCCCTACCTGTGAACCAGCTGGTGTGGTTGGTTTTAACACAGGTCCACAAATTCTGACACTCTCATTGAGGGCTCAGTCTCCCTGCCCTCTCCTTGGGCCTGGCAGGCCTTTGAGAGTGCTTTGACCGACAGAAAGAAAGCTGAGCGCCGAAGAATTGAGGCTTTTGAACTGTGGTGTTGGAGAAGACTCTTGAGAGTCCCTTGGACTGTGCAAGGAGATCCAACCAGTCCATCCTAAAGGAGCTCAGTCCTGAATATTCATTGGAAGAACTGATGCTGAAGCTGAAACTCCAATACTTGGGCCACCTTCACTGATGTGAAGAGCTGACTCATTGGAAAAGACCCCAATGCTGGGAAATTGAAGGCGAGAGGAGGACAGAGGATGAGATGGCTGGATGGCATCACCGACTCGATGGACATGAGTTTGAGTGAACTCTGGGAGTTGGTGATGGACAGGGAGGCCTGGCGTGCTGCAGTCCATGGGGTTACAGAGAGTTGGACACGACTGAGCGACTGAACTGAACTGACCTACAGAGCATGGCAGAAGTGAGGTTAAGTAATTTCCGAGGTGGGTCACGCAGACGGCATGATGCTTTGAGGACCTCTGCTCTTGGAGGGCAATACCATGCAGCCTTTGGGTTCCACCCCAGCTGACAGCCAGCACCACACACGTCCCGACGGTTCCAGCCCCAACATCCAGTCCCTCTCAGCCTTCCCGTCTTTCCCACTGAGACCCTAGTTGGCATGGAGCAGAGACAAGCCACCCTGGCTGTGCCCTGTCCAGCCTCCTGGCCCAAAAGTCTGTGCCTGTAGTAACATGGCCGCTTTGTGCCACTGGGTCCTGGGGTGGCGGGTTATGCGGCCAGAGTGCCTGGCACAGCTGCTGAGTGTGAGCTGGAGCTGAGATGAGGGCCCTCTGGCGCCCCCGCCTGGTGCTCCACTGGCCATGCCATGCTGTCCCTCCACCCGGTCAACACCAGAGCCCATCTGTGAGGGCCAGGAGCAAACATTTCTGAGTGGTAAGCGTGTGCCAGGCACTGTCTAAGGGTTTCTCTGGCCCATGAAGTAAGCCTACATGAAGTATTTATGGTGCTTTAGTCGTTAAGTTGCGTCCGACTCTTGCGACCCCATGGACTGTAGCCTGCCAGACTCCTCTGTCCATGGGATTCTCCAGGCAAGAATACTGCAGTAGGTTGCCATTTCCTTCTCCAAAGTATTTAGTTATTCCTATTCCCATTTCACCAATAAGAACACCGAGGCTCAGAGGGACCACGCCGATCACCCAAAGTCCCAGAGCTAGGAAGCGCTGGAGCTGGCCCTGCACTCAGGCCGGCCCGACGCCAAGATCTGCCTGGCAACCCACTGGGCAACAGAAGGAAGACAGAAAGGTGTGTTGGCAAGCAGTTCTGAAGGTACTTCTCCATGGACTTGCTTTGCTGCCAGGGAATCTCAGAGAAAACCTGTCAGCTGGTTCAGCCACACGGAGGCGGGGCTCACGAGATCTGGAAATGTCTTCACCAGTTCCAAGGCACACACAGCACCAACTGCCCTCTCTTGGGGTCAACGTTCTTTATGATTTTTGCTCTCCAGGAAAATATTAGTTCATTTATATAAGCTAAACATTACATATGGGGGGAAATGGAAAACGTGGCATTCCTGGCCTTTTTTCTCCCTAGACCAGAAACTGGGAAGGTTTCTCCACTTCCTTTCTCACAGTCTGTCCATCTGCTGGTGTGGAGCCGCTGGCACGGCCGCTCCCCGGGCGGTGGAGAGGGGGGTGTGGGGGCATCGGAGGGACGCAGGGTGCAGCTGCAGCTCGGGGGACCACCTTGACACCAACCAAGGCCCCAGAGACCTCACAGGAGGGCTGCGTCCGACACAGAGCCTGTGTCTCCCAGGCAGGGCCGGCGAGCTGCGATGGGGAGCAAGTGCAGCCACAGAGCGGGGTCAAGCAGCTCACACTGGCCTCCTGGGGCTGCTGTTCCCCCCACCGCTGCCCCCATCAGTTCCTCATGCTGTCTGCTGCCCGCCTCCCCAGCTAAGGTGAGAATGAAGCCCACGAGGGCAGGTCTTCTCCAGGCTCCTCAGGGGCCCTGGCTCACAGCCGGCCCCTGGCATGTGAAGCCTCCAGTGAACAGACTCTCCTGGGGCCTTTCCTCGGCAGGTGTGGGGTGCCTGCTGGCTGGAAAGAGCCCGGGACTGTAGACCCAGCTCCCTCCCGAGGAGCCGAGGAGCCGAGGGAGGCTGCGTTCCTCCCATTCCTGGGACTGCAAGAGGCACATTCCTGTCCCTGGTCTGGTCGGGCTCTTGCCACGTAGCCCCATCTAACTGCCAGACGTGGAAGACCTCCCTGGAGCTGCCCTTTGTCCTGCTTGCAAAGGACCCTGCAGGTCCCCTCTGCTGTGTGGAAACCGAGGCTGGGAAGCCGGGATCCCTGAGTGCATCTAAAGCCTTCCAGACACTTCTGGGCCCTCTGATGGTCCATGAAAACCTTAATACCCTGCTTCCAGGCTGGAGCCGCAGCTGTGGAAAGTCGGTGGCAGACGTGCCTGGGTACCGAGGTCTGCTGGCCTCAGCACTTTGCTGGGAGGAGTGTGGAGTCAGCAGGCAGCTGGAGAATCAGGTGCCCACAGACCCAGCTGGGAGCCCAGAGACCAAGCACCCCACCTGCGGGGCTCCGGGAATTCCAGGCCTGGGGAAGGCAGACACGGGACAGAGAAGCACAGAAAGCTGTCTGGCTCCACGAGGGAAGAGCCCTGAAGCACGGAGAGCTGCAAGAGGGCGCAACGCAAGGCCAGCAGGCTCCGGAGCCCGGCAGGTAGTGGAAGTTTCAGGTTTGCAGACCTCAGGGTCTCTGTCTCAACCTCAACTCTGCCGCCATAGCGAGCAAGTAGCCAATGTGTCCACGGCTGCGTGGCTGTGCTCGGTTACAAACCGAGCGGCCTGCATCAGAGCCACGCGTGCCTTTCCCCAGTGTAACAAGGGGCCTGACCTGGTCGGGGAGCGGGAGGAGAGAGAGGAGGAAAGATTTCCCCAAACCTGAGTGATGATTCAGCGACAGAGGCAGAATCATAACACTGACAGTAATAACATCATCCTAATAAAGTTACATTTGATGAGGGTGTGCTCTTTGTCAGGCAAATGTGATCTTAATAAATTCTCACAAACACTCTGAGGGAGGTATTACTATGCCCACTTTACAGATGGAGAAATCAAGGCTTGGCGGGTACACGGGGTGTTCTGTCCGACCCTTCAGATGAGTTCTTCACCCTGCTTGGTGCCCTTGGGAGGTTGGACCCAAGAGGCATCTCTTGGCTCCCTCACCCCAGGCTTCCAGCTGGGTTTGGCTGACGGGAGGCTCCAGCTGCAGATACGGTGGGAGGGCGGAGGAGAGAGAGGGCAGGGCAATTCAGCTCCGCCCTTCCTCCTCCTCTACCCTTGGCTACCACAATTCCTGCCAAGCTGACCCGTCCTCTGCGCCTCAGCACTTGTTGGAGTTGGTAACAGTTTTTCTTCCCCAAGTCCTTCAGCCTAGAGGTGCTGGGGACCCTGCTGTCCTGTGTAAAGTATTTATTCCTATTCCCATTTCACCTTCATTAAGCCCCTTCCGGTGAGTCATCTGGGGGCAATTCTGTTTCCTGCCAGGACTCTGATGCTGGAGGTTAGCTAACTGGCTGGCTTCTGGTTTCACATGGCCAATAAGGCCAATAAACACTGGAGCCAGGTGAGGATGAGGGGGAATGGGACGGAAGGAGAGTAGGGTTGAATCTTGAGGAGGCTGGGCCAGGGGCTGGATCCCGGCCCTGGTACTGGTTTCCATCCTAGGCAGGGCTCAAAAGTGAATGCAGGCACTTCCCCAGTGGTCCCGTGACTAAGTCTCCACGTGCCCAGTGCAGGGGGCCCGGGTTTGATCCCTGGTCAGGGAACTAGATCCACATGCCACAACTAAAGATCCCGTGTGCTGCAACTAAGACCCGGTGCAGCCAAAGACATAACATCGTATTTTAAAAAAGTGAACGGAGTTCCTCCTTTCCTGACCCAGGGCTCGGGGAGTGGTCTGCTTCTTGAGGCCCCCAGAAGCAGTGTTAAGTTTTCTGTGCCTGGCTCCTGTCTCCACCTGGGGCACTGGGAGACAGATAAATCCTCCAGCTGGGAGACAGATAAATCCTCCAGCTCGTCGGGCTGTGGGGACCTGACGGCACCTGGGGAAGGCCTGAGATGAGTCATCCTGTTCAGGTGTGCTAACCCGACAGGGTGCAGGGACTTCTTATTCAGACTGATCAGGAGACAGAAGGGCAGAACCCTCTGTATCCAAGCCCACTCTCTGCTCCAGAACCCTGGTATTCCCCCTGGAACAAAGAGCCTTGAGTGGTTAGCATTCCTACACCACTCTGATGGATCCCATCCATCCCTACCCACGGTCGGGTGTACATGAGCAACAGGAAGGAACATGGCTGACTAAGCGGGAGAAGGTGCTAAAACAAGAAGGCAGAGACGAGACCAGCACTAGAAACTTCTCTCTGGTCACTGCTGGTGGGTCCTCTGCCATGTGCGGAAGGCAGTGGACGTGAGAGGAGACCATGGGAGACAGTTTCCTGTTGGGCTCATGGAACACTGTGAGGATCAAGTTTAGGCCAGGACTCTGTCTCTTGTGGTGTAGACAGCAGCATCCCCAAGCTGTGTGGATCAACCAGCGTCTCCGTCTCTCTGCTAAGTTACCATGGGACCCTGGGGGTGGGCTAGGGGCAGGGTCCAGCCTACACACTGGAGCTGGGAGAGGCTGGGAAAGGTAAGGCGCCTGGAGGAAACCCCGGAGTCAGGGCAGAGGCCTTGCCTGGCAGGGCCAGTGAGATGCTGTGACATAGCCTCCTCCTGTGGCCCGAGGGTCCTGACACAGCAGCACCGCTGCACCAGCCTGGCTCCAGAAAGGGGAGTGAGTGGTTGGTTAGCAGGTCAACAGGTCAGGGGCAGGGGTCATGACACCAGGCAGCAGCCTGAGATAGCCACCTCCTCACCACTCACTCACCGCCTGTCAGACTCTACACTGCATGCCTTGCATGTATCATTTCAATTTTGATATTCCAGCGACTCTGGGATGGGAGGCTTATTATCCTCCTCTTATGGGTAAGGAAACCGAGGCCCAGAGGGTGTAAAGTTGCTTGTCCAAGACTGCAGTGGCCTGGCACCCAGGTGAGTGTCACATAAGCTCAAACCAGGAGGAGGAAGTACAACTGGACCCCAACCTGCAATCTGATCCCGCCTGGGACAGCAGCAGAGAGCAGCCCCAGCAAGAGCCGCACACGACTTAGCAACTGAACAACAACCAAAAGGAAACTGTCACAGAGACACTCTGAAGCGGCCGACACCACGTACACGTGGGCAGAGTGCTTTAAAAGCGTGGGTGGCCCAGCCCTCCAGGTGAGAGCTGGTTCCACCTCCACTTTGCGGATGAGGCCCCTGAGGATCAGAGAGGTACGGTGACACAGCTGGAAGCAGCACAGCTCGAGTCTGACTTCAAAGCCTGAGCCTCTTATCTCTACGGGACTCCACGTGCGTCCCAAATATGGGAATAAAACCGATGCCCCAGGAAGGTGAGCCCTGTGTGTGTGGTGGGACCAAACACCCCAGGCATCCCGTGCATCCCTCTGGGGCTTGTTACCCCGAGCCTGGGCGGGAGGCCGCACAGAGGGCAGAGACTGAGAACCCCTGTGCCTCTCAGCGGAAGGAAAACCAGCCCATCCCACACAGCGCAGCAGAACCAGACGGCGCCTCCTTCCATCAGAGCTTAAGGAACTTCTGGCTGAAAATGACAGAGTAAGCTGGATGCCAGAGTTTCCCTCACCCAACAAGACCAATAAACAATTATAAACACTCAGGAGTAAAAGAGCTCCCCAGCTGCTACTTAACAAGGGAGGGGGCATGATGACAAGCATCCAGGTGACCTGGAGAGTGTCCTGGGTTTCTCCACCAAGTGCAGGCCCCCAGCTTGGGCTCTGATCTTGCCTCTGTTGGGTCTCAGACTCTCCCAGGGAGCTCCAGCCCAGAGGTGCCCTACAGGAACCCAGTGTGATCAGAAGCCTGGGCAGGCTGCAGGGGGTGGGGGGAGGCGGCTGTGAGCAGGGACGCTGAGGCTGCCAGCCAGCAAACTAGATTCTGGTCTTTGGCTCCACAGGCAAGGCCAACCCTGGCAGCCACGTCTGGGCCATCGGCGAGTCTGCCCCCACCCGAGGGGCTACGATACCTGCAAGATCTTCCTTGGAAGAGACTAGTCTCGGGGAGCTGCTTCCTGGTTCAATTCGGAGTGACAGTCTGAAAACAAAGATTTTCAAAGAATTAGATGGGCTCTAGGGTGTCAGAGGGGGAACCGGACATGTGCAAGCTGGGAACTAGGAAACTGGACTGCTGCTAAGGGCTATCTGTCATGGAGCCAGCAGTGCTCTGAGGTCTGCTCCAGATCACAGACACAGCTTTCCAAGGTCCCCAGGGGATTTCCATGACCAGGAAATGATGGCTAGGGAAGACACAGTAAATAGTGTAATCGGGGCCCCTCATTGCCGGGCACAGATGTGTTCCTGCTCAAGACAACACTCTGACCTAGGAACACCATCCCCATCCTGTAGATGAAAAAAGTGAGGAGCAGTGAGGTTACACAGCTCCCCCCAGATGTGCGGGGCTAACAATTGGCTGAGCAGGGAATCGGGGCTGTCTGACCCCAAGCCAGGGGGTTTAATCATTACACTGCATTCTCAGATGCCTCCAGAGAGGCATGACATAGTAGTTATTACTGTTTTTCTTTAAAGCATCGATTAAGGAACTTCTGGCTGAAAATGACAGAGTAAGCTGGATGCCAGAGTTTCCCTCACCCAACAAGACCAATAAACAATTATAAACACTCAGGAGTAAAAGAGCTCCCCAGCTGCTACTTAACAAGGGAGGGGGCATGAACTTCAAGAACTTGTAGCCAGGGAAAGAAAAAGTGGATTGTGCAGCTGAACAAGAGCCATCACGTGGCCCAGCTCCCATCCTGACCTCGGACTTCTCAGGGGGTCTGAGCGGCTCCAGATTCGAGATAGACACGGATGGGGTGGTGGGCGGACGGCGTGGGGGATGCTCTGATGGAAATGAAGGCCCCATGGTGCGGCGGGAGTCGGGGTGGGGTGCATCATCTGAAATCTGAGGATATCCCTTTCTGGAATGGGATTCAGCCCCCTATTAGATGGAGGAAACACTGAGGAAGGCCTTTTAACAGAGTCCGCTTCTCTGGAACAGATGGCTTGCTCCCTGCCTCCAAGGAGCCGGAGCCTTGAGTGCCCCCAGGCCGCACAGAGGGCAGAGACTGAGAACCCCTGTGCCTCTCAGCGGAAGGAAAACCAGCCCATCCCACACAGCGCAGCAGAACCAGACGGCGCCTCCTTCCATCAGAGCTGTGGACTAGCCAGAGGAAGCCTCTCATGTGGGAGCAAGACGGAAAGAAACAGTGGGGCCAACTCAAACATCCTCACAGAAAAAGGGGACAGAGGAAGGAAGAGAGCACTGTCCAGATTGCTCGGCCCAGAGGGCAGCCCCAGGGGACACGGGGAAACCCCCCCAGGTGCTTGAGACTGTGGGTTGTATAGAACCAAACCTGAAAAATGAGATGGGAACACAAAAGATGAAAGGGGAGACTGGAGACCCCAGGGAACAAGCCAAGGGCAGAAATGAGAGGACTGAAGGGATCCCAGAGGAGAAAGAGACCAACCCCAGTGACTGAGGATGAGAGATGGAGATTACAGCCATCAGAAAGAAGCCGATGCACACGAGAGGCAGGCAGCGTCCAGTGTGTGGATCCCTGGAATGCCGGCGAGGAAAGCCAAAAGATGGCGCAGAAGAAGGGGTCGAAGATAGAGACCAAAAGAATTCCTCTGTGATGAAGAAAGAGCACATGCCATTCCAGGGAAAGCTCCACTAGCAGGCAGTCCCCTCGCGAGGCTTTTGAACTTTAAGGAATTCTTCCCACGAGGCAGACAAAACAAGTCACTTACAAGAGGAAAAATCTAGACTGGCTTGAGACTTGTCTATAGCAGCACCCAGCGCCAGACGGCAGTGGAGCAGGTCCTCTGTGTCCTGCCGGAGGGAAACCAAGGAGCCCAGGAAGTTAGAGGCAGATGTTTCCACGAAAGACGTGCATCAGCGCGTGCAGGACTTGAGCAAACCTACTTCACGATGAAACCCAGCTAAATAAGGGACTGAGTTAAAATAAAGACTCCAGGAATGGAGAAGCCACAGGTGGTAAGAACTGAAAATGTTTAACTAAAACGATTCCTAAAGAGTAGGAATCATGATTCCTGAACGTGATGTGTGTGTTACAAACCTGGAGAAACAAGATAACCAAGGAGGAGTTGGAAGGTGGCGCAGGGGAGGTGAGGGAGGCGGGTGGATCTTGCTAACGAGCTCATCTTTTACGACCCGAGTCAATGGGCCCTGCTCACCATGGAAATCCAGTTAAAACAGAACTTAGGGACTTCAACCTCATCATGTTCTTGCTGACCTCTTCTGTTAATCTTAGAAGGCTCTTTTAGGGATAGATAGGGAATAATATCTATTGTGGAGAAATGTTTATCTGAAGAGTGGCAATTCCTTATGTTTTATTTCAGTTCCTTTTTCTGGTTAAAATAAAATTGAAGTTGTTTTAATTAAAAAATAGCAAGTGCAGTATAACCCAATTTCAGTAAATTCTATTCTTGCATCCATCTGTCTATCCATCCTTCTCCATGTGTATATATGTACTTTCTATGCACAGAAGGAGGCC
Source organism: Cephalophus harveyi (assembly GCA_006410635.1). Taxonomy (NCBI): domain Eukaryota; kingdom Metazoa; phylum Chordata; class Mammalia; order Artiodactyla; family Bovidae; genus Cephalophus; species Cephalophus harveyi. The sequence goes on along the minus strand of SJYT01025601.1, from coordinate 212,429 downwards.
CAGAATAATGCTCATTTCATGCCAACAGTCATGCTTTTTAAGTGGCAGGAATTTGGGAAATTTTTCTTAAGTAAAGTAAAATAGACGGAAGACTGAGGAAAACAAAACACTGGTTGGGCTCCTTGGCACAGTGTCTTCAAGGTAAGAGGAAGCCTGCGTCCTCGGAGGAGGGGCTCGAGCTGCTGGGCGTGCACTGGGCCATGGGGTGTGGGTCCTTCCAGCAGAGCCACAAGCCCTGGGCATCCTTTGTCACTCTGATTCAGGGCCCTCCTAGGAAGGGACCCCCTCAGTGGTCTGGGCCCGGGATAAGAACACAGCCTTCCTCCCTGGGTGTGCCCATTTGGACCACAACAAAAGGCCTTTGTGAAATCCAGGCATTAAGTGCTAGGGGTGTTCACTGTCCTTCAGAATGCAAGGCGTAATTACTCACAATTTGCAGCTTATCCAAGGATTAGCTCATGGTCAGAAGTATTTATGGACCATTTTTCTCCTTAAAGTGTATTAGTGTTAATGAAAAACTACTGTCTTTTTAATAAAATTATTGGCACACGAATGGAAAATGTTATCCCAGAACCTAACTAGGAATAATTTCCCACTCCCGGGTACTCTTTTCAGGAACAGCAAATGCTTTGTAAGTAACAATGAGCAATTTGTGGCAAACATAATTTGAATGGTCATCTCTGGCCCTGATCTATTGCTGTTACGATTATGTAACAGATCAAAATGTATTACATTCTATTTTAACAAAATATTGTACAATAACAACTAAAGGTATCACCTCTATATTTCTAAAGACAGTCAAGCATTAGGAGGACCATGTGGGGAGCTTTGGAAACAAATACAGATTTCCAGGCCCCATCCCAGACATCTGGGTGGCTAGAAGGCTTCCTAGGTATCTCTGGCCCAAGGTCAGGGCTGAAATCCACTACGGCAGAGCTGGTGAGGGTGGTGTTACTTCAACAGCCATTCCCAAGGTCTTGGTGAATGAAAACGGGTAACCTGAAGGTGTCCCTAGTGGCCACAGTTTCCAACAACTTAGATGAAGAGCAAATCATCAAGCTGACCACATTTTTAAATGTGAAACTGGAAAAGATTAAAAAATATATTGGAGAGCAGGATTCAAAGAGATTATGCACGCTTTACTGGAAGCAACCAATAAGACAAGATTTAAAAGAACACATGCAAAGCTGGCGTCTAGGGGGGGAAATAGATCAATTACATGATGTCCAAGACTAGCCTTGATAATAGGCCGTGTGAGAAGCCCTGAGGTTCTGAGTTGACCTCAAGCTCAAAATGAGCCAAGAAGATGTCCAATCAATATGGGGGACATGTAAAGGTACTATACTCCAGTAACAATTCAGCGGGTAAAAAAAAAAGTATGGTGGACAGACTCAACATGACAAGTCCCCCTTCTCCCTCTAATTACATAGAAATGCTGGATAAATTCCTGGCTGCCACAGATGAAGAGAGAACTGAAAGGCAGAGCAGATGAGGGGGAGATGAGGCCAGAGGGCCCACCAGGGTCTTTATGGGAACTGGGTGCATTCTATACGTGCTGTGTGGGATGGAGATGGAGCCTCCACCAGCGCCAGGTGGCGAGAGTCCAGCAGCAAGTGGGGGCCCCAGGGAGCTGCCTCGTCCGTGAACAGGCTCTGGAGAACTCTGTTTGGCAGCCTGGAGATGAGTCTAGAAAGCTGCTCTTATGCTCAGCGCTCTGAGTAGGGAGTCCGTCATGAGAACCTGGAGCATGAAGCCTGCACCACACACCGCTGCGGAGCCCCAATTTTACTCTCCCCACTGGAAAAAGCCAGGCCGAGAAGCTGACGGAACACCGTCCTCTGTCCGGAGGGGCCTATGGGGGGCGACCGGGGTGGGAGGAGACGCTCAGCAGCCCCGCTCTGGGCTCTGTGGGGTCCGAGGCTGGGCACTCACGTGCTGGGGCAGGGCATGGGTGCTGCTGCACGGGAGGCCAGGGTGGGGCGGGCACTCACTTGTAGTTGTCGTCCTCCACAAACTTCTGGAGCTCTTCGATGTAGCGCACGGACTTCAGGTACTTCTGCACGTGGGGCAGGGTGGTGAGGTGGTCTGCAGGAGAAGACCCAGAGGCTTCAGTCTCTCCCCATCTTTGTCTCTCCCTGTCTCTGGGCCCCACACGAGACGGGACTGAGACATATAGGCAGTCTTTCAACGGTTGGTGATGATCCCTTGGGCCAGGCCTGGGCTGGGCACGGGGCACAGAGTGGACCCTCGAGGCATGCCCCCTCAGATGGCTGGGCCACAGACCCTATACCCCAAGGTCACCACAGTTCCATGGCTGAGCAAAAATGGGTCTAGGTGGGGGGTGTGGTGGGGAAAGATGGCCTCCAGAACAGACCAGAGCCAGATGTGTGCCCTCAAACAGGTTTCCACTGGAATAATTGGACCAGTCTCCCTCACCCACCCCACTGGCTCCATGTGACAAGAATGAATGGATCCTGTTCAGCCTGGTGAGCAGCCCAAACCCAGACTTGGGCACAGCCTGAGAGCCTGGCTGCTGCACCCTGAGAAGACGGGGAGGGGCCTCGATGCTTGAGCACCTGCTCTGTGCCAGGCTCTGCCCCGGGTGATTTCTAGAAGCCATCTGGCCTCAACCTTTGCACCTGCCTCATTTCCAGGAATAAGATGCGCGGAGGAGGAAGCCACAATAGCTTGCAAGGTCACTCCCCTGAGAAGTTTTGACCCGAGGCGCCTGTGGCCTCGGCCGCACTGCGCTGTCTGACTCTGTCCCGGGCTGACCCTCAGACCGCCATGGTCACTGCGCTCTTTCTGAGGGGTCCCCACACACTCCCTGATCCTCTCTGCCTTTCGCCACCGGTCAGGACAGAACTGGTTGAGGAGGGAGGTGGAGGCAGTGGGGGAGGCCGTGCAGAGGAGCGGAAAGCGGGTGGGAAGGGCCGCTGCTTTCCTGGGGCGGGGGTGGGTGGTTGGCAGTGCATCTGGGTGCCAAGATGAGCCTCTGATGACTCTGCCCAGCAACCGTGAGATTCTCAGCGGGTCATTCGGTTTCTCTAGGGCCTCAGTGTTCTGGGCTCTGAAATGGGGATAAGAACCCCTGCTTCACAACGCTGATGAGGGGGAAGATACAGGAACACAGAACAGCGGTAAGAGTGAGCGTTTCCTGAGCTCTGATTAAACAGTGGGGCGAGGGCCCGGCACACACACCTCCCTGTTGTCACTGATGAGAAAACCTCCGAGGAGACAGGCTTTTCAAGAAGCAGGGCTGAGACATGAAGCCGCATCTTTCTGACCCTGAAGCCGAGCCTATAATTGCTCTGCTGGCCAGCATGACCAGTGCTGAGGCCCCAGGGAGCGGAAAGGGCCCTGGGAATTCAGGCCCCTTCCTGCTCTCTGCGCAGGAGAGCTGGTCTTCAAGTGCGGGCCTGCCCCTCCTCGCCCCGCAGTGTTTGTTGAGGGGGTACTCCTGAGCGGACCTTTGGGTTTTGTGCCCTGTCCCCACAGTGGCCTTCCCACGTGGAGGCAGCTGGCTTCTCCCACCCCGTGTGATGGAGGTAGGGTTGGTCTCCTCTCTTCCTGCTTTGCTGCTTCCTGACTTCGACTCCTCCCCCTCCTGTTAAGCTCTGCTCCACGGAGACACATTACCACAGCTGTACCACCCTTCCCCTCTTCCCTGTGACTTCTGCCACGTGGCGCCCAGGTCACTCAGGCCCATTCCTGGAGGACCCGGGCACCTGACTCCCAGCTGAGCCCATCCCCCAGTGTCCACGTGGCTGGCCCATCAGCGTCTCCAACAACATCTCCTCCATCCATCTCAGATGCATATCATCAGGGCCACCCTTTGGATCTGGTTACCTGTGGCAGAGCCTGGCTAGCTGTTGACCAAGTCAATGCTCTTTTCCCTCTAGGCCCACAGCTATGTTGCATTCCTACCTTCCCTGGACAGAAGCAATGAGTGCCATGTGCAAGTCTGACCCAGAAGTCCCATTCTTATATGATTCTCTCTTCTTCTGCATCTGCCAGCTGGATGCAGAGTTCTGTGGAGGACTCGGTGCTGTGGGACACAGTGGAACCACATGACAGAGGAGCCCGAGTCCCAGAATCTGCTTGGAGGAGAGCCATCCAGGAGCTGCCCACAGAGCTCTTCATGGATGGAAGACCTGGCTCTGCCACTGACTAGACGTGTGCCCTTAGACAGGTGACCGCAGCATCTTCAGCCCCGGTTTCCCCACCTGTGATACAGGGATGGTAGCGTCTAGTCTGCACAGTCTTTGAAGATCAACATGCTGGCAATGGGTCCAGCATGCATTCGATGCTCAGGATATCAAAATGAGGAGCCTTGGCCGGGGACTACCTGGTCTCTAGAACTTTCTCACTGATAACGTGCTGCACCCAAAGGATTTCACAATCCCAACAACCAGGGGGACTAACCGTAGCTGCAGGAAACTTGTAAGTCAGCAATTATCCGGAGAATATTGTTCATCTGATTGGATCTTTGTTCATTTTCCATGATGCTGCCTGAGGCAGGATACGCAGAATCAATGTAGATTAAATCCAGAAGATAGATGCCTAAAATCAAAGAAGATATTTAATGATGGAAGGTGTTCATTAATCAGAATGGCACAAAACAGAACTGCTCTGCTAGAAGGTACACGGTGACTTATGGAAAACTGCAATATGATTTGGACTTCAATTCTAATCCCGACTACTAACTGTTCACATAAACCACTCAACTGTAAATCAAACATCTGAGCAACAACCAAAATGAATGCTGGCAAGATTTTAGCATTTTGAGTTCCTATACTCTTCCAGCAACAAGGGTTATTCCTTGTAACTCAGCTGGAAAATAACAGGACATGAAAGGGATGAATGAATACTTGTGTTTTACCAACCACTGCAGTTTAATAGGTCTAAGGTGTCATACCCATGAGAACACTGTTTGAATTCAGGTTTTCATTTATTCACTTAACTGTTTGTCTATTTGTTTATCTATCTTTCCTTACATGCACACACACACAAACACACCCCAATTCATAAATAAAGGAACAAAAGAAGAAATCAAAAAAGCAATAGTCCTTGGTACAAAGAAGTAAGGCTAGACAGAGAATTCTCCTGCTAAGGGTGCTTAATAAGAAAATAACGTGTGATGTAAAAACATTGCTGTGATAGGCCAGTAGGGAGCCTCAGCACAGCCTCATGGCATCACCCCAAGGGGAATTTGGGACAAGCTGGCTAACCAGAGATGGGGGAGGAGGACTGGCTGTGCAGCGTGGTGCAGCTGACTGGCTTGCTGAGGACCACACTTCAGAATCTCGAGGTGTGCGTGGACAACGGGTGGCGTGGCCTTCCAGCAGCCCCCCTCCAGAGCACTGCCCCTAAAGCCATGACACTGATGAAGTGCACGAGTAGAGATGCAAAGCGGAACTGAAGGCAGAAAACACTGACCAAGGCAAAGAGGAATGGCTGGTGTTAACTAAAGGCACAGGCGACTGAGAAGATCTAATGATTACTATCTTCTATGCACAAAGCAATACTGCACCAAAATATACAAAGCAAAAAAGTGCCAAAAATAAAAAATGGATTCAACAAAGCCACAACTATGGAGGTGGCTTTTGGTATGTCTTTTCTAGAATGTGTGTGTGTGTGTGCACATATGTATGTACAAACAAAAATATATACATATACATGTATCTACAGATATATGTATGGATGTGTTCTATATGAATGTATCTAAGTAACAATTAAAAGCTTGGTGTTATATAAATAAAAAGACAATTATTTTAAAATACTCATGGAATGCTTACAAACACTGATTATATGCTAGTCTATTAAAAAAAAAAAAAAGCTCAATAAGTTCCAAAAAATAAATGCCATATTATATTCTCTTTGACCTTACATCTAGGATTTAATAATAAATATAGAAAAAATTCTAACCATTTGTTAAACACACACTCATAAGGAACTCTCACAGAAAAAATGAGAAATCTGAAATTAAAGGTCTATGCAAAGACTGTGCAACGACAGTAAGAACACTATGTAACAAAATTTATGAGATTAGACCAAAGTGGTAATCAGAGGAAAATTTATAGCCTTAGAAGTTTCCTATTAAACTACTAAGAGTTACAACAAATGTAACTAGCCAGGCAATTAATAGGCAAGGTGTGGGTTTTCTGCATGGCTGGACAGCACTGCACTGATTTTCACACTCACTCTGTCATTTGTCTTTATAAAACCCATTTCACAGAGGAGGAAAAGGAAGTACTTGCTCCAGGTCACACAGCTGGTAAGCAATAGGGGCGGGAGCTGAACCCAAGCCTGCCTCCCCAGAGAACGTGCTTCCTGCCATCACAGTGGACTGCTGGATACCATGAGTCACTCGTCTGCTTTTAAAATAGCTACACGTTTTTTACGGGAAATTGTTAAATCGCAGAAACATATGCTAGTACTTCTCCTAGGAGTTGTTCCACCTCCTTTCTTTCTAGTGGCACCATGTTTCCAAAATTTAAAAAAAGTAGAAATCATCTCCCTTGTATCGAAGCTCCAAGTTCAGAAGGTTTCACTCCACGGGTTCATGATTTCTCTTGATTGTGTTTTTCCTCTTCCCGTTTGAAAATCTAACTTGGTCACCTCCCCAAGGATTCAGCAATGACGATCCTGAAAATTCCATTAAGGGTTGAACCACAACAGAGAGCGTCCCCTAGTGCTGAGCAAGAGATGAGGGGATAAGGGACACACTGTGCAGACCAAACCCACTGGCTCTGAGCCACAGAGTGAACCTTGGCTCAGGAGCAGGGGCCCCGAGGAGCAGGATATGGGAGATGGGAGAGGACCGATGCTTCCTAGGAATCTGCTACAAGACGGGAACTTCCTCATCTCCTGTGATCCTCCCATCGACCCCGTGATGAGGGTTGAGTAGCAAAGGCAAGTTCAGGGAGATTAAGAAACTGGCCTAAGGCCTCAGGAGTGTGTTGGATTCGAACCCAGGTCTCTCTGGCTCCAGCACCTGTTCCAACTCACTCACTGGTCAAGGAATTAGTCACCTTTTCTTGAATAACACCCTCACATGGAAGGCCTGCCCTCCGCCGCCCCGTGAGGACGAGGGCTGGCTTCTCTGTATCCTCTCAGGTCCTGGCTCTCCAAACAGAAGTGAGGAGAAGCTGAACAGCATCTCCCCCCCAGCCCCTGCCTGTCCCCTGGGGGCATGGAGAGCCCATTACTTCCTAAGAGCAAACCCCACTGTACAGTCGTTCATCACCTCACTCCATGAAACATATCTGTTCCCCCAACCTAAGAGTCCAGGCTGAGGCCAGCACACGTGAGGATGGAGAGGACCTCCCAAAGGAGGCCTCCTGGCCAGACCCCAAAGCTCGGTCCCACCTGACAGAGTCTGCATCTAAATGGCTCATCACTCCCACAACAGAAACTGCTTCCAAAGCAGGAAGTCTACAGTTAATACTGCGTAAGTCCAGGAAAATTCTCAGTATTGTCATCAGTCCATAACTGGCGATATTTAAAAGCCTAAACTGTGATGAAATCATCAGAATAGTCCCTCCCACTTGGACTGGGCCAGTGCTCACTGCAATTAGATACTTATTGGGACTGTTGCTGTATCTGCTGTCTGATGCCCGCTTCAGACTTTATGTAAACCTTTCCGAAGAGGAAATGTCTTGCTCCAGGAGCTCAGGTCCCAGCAGCTGGAACAGAGCACACAGGAGCTGCCTGGTGAACATCAGCTGAAAGAAGGAAGGTATGGATGCAGGCCTACTTCAGTCCACAAGGTAACCTTATAAAGTACATTCTTATCCTCATTTGGGAGCTAAGAAAGAGACACTGGGAGTCAAGTGATTATTATAATCTGAGTCTGAGCACTCACTATGTGCCAGCTCCTAAACTAAGAGCTTAGCCCTGTTGGTTGACTTGTAATAACCATTTTCAGGGAGGCTTTATTTATATCTTTCCCTGGTGGCTTACATGATAAAGCATCTGCCTGCAAAGTGGGAGACCTGGGTTTGATCCCTGGGTCAGGAAGATCCCCTGGAGAAGGAAATGGCAACCCACTCCAGTACCCTTGCCTGGAAGATCCCGTGGATGGAGGAGGCTGGTAGGCTACAGTCCAGAGGTCGCAAAGAGTCAGACACGACTGAGCAACTTTGCTTCACTCACTTTATTTCTACAGAGGAAGAAACGAGCTGAGAGCGCAGCACTGCTTGTCTGAGGCCACACAGCTGGGAAGTGGCAGAGGCAGGATTCGAACACACGTCAGTCTGTGCAGGTGGCCATACTGTCAGTCCTTCTCTGACCCCAGCCCGGGTTCTCTGGAGCCGGCAGCAGGCGAGGAAGGACGGGGCACAGCTGAACCCAGAGGCAACCCGGCCATGGCGCTCCCTGCCCGGTATCCCCCTTGGGGTCAACATTCTCCAGGAGGACTGACCGCTACAAGGTGGCCGTGTTGTCCACTTCCTCCCGTGGTGGCATGTCTGTCCCAGGTCCCATCGCTGGTGGCCCCTCTATGGGCTGAGGGCCCAGCCAGCTCTGCCACATGACATGCAGCTGTGGTGGAAGTGGGAGAGTGTGAGGCTTGGAGCCAGGAGACTGGGAAGCCTGGCCCTGCCACCAACCAGCTGGGTGGCCTCAGGGAAGCCTTTCCACCTCCCTGACGGTGACTGGGGGCAATGACAGTGGCTGTCAGAGCCTCTCAGCTCAGGGGTGGACCACTGAGGTGCCCTTGAAGCTGAGCCTGTCTCCACGGCAAGGCCCCACTTGGAGTCGGTGAGATGCGCCCAGCCGGATTTGCCGTAAACCATGGATGGCGCCCAGATGCTGACCACGTGTGGCCACCCACCTCAGACGGCCAGCTCTGGGAGCTTTTGTCTCGACTGGGACAGCACAGCTGGGCCGTCTCAGCTCCTTTCCTATTTACACAGCATTACGGCGGCAGAGGACACTGTGTTGTTGACCTTGTTAAGATGGACAGTTACTGGATCAGCCACTGGCCCTGGCGGCCATGAGGCTGAACGGTGCCGGGGCGGGGGAGGCTAGCCACCCCTGGGAGGTGCAGACGCGCTGGAGGGACAACCGCAAGGGTAACAGCCACCATCTGTGACAGGAAAGGGCTGGCTTTGCTTGTTCTACTGCAACCTCACAGCAGCTGGCAGGGCACAATAGGTGTTCTCATTCCTTCATTTTACAGATAAGGGAATGGAAGCTTTGAGAGCAAAAGTGACTTGTCCAAGACCACACAGCTTACAAGTGGCGGGAATCAGGATCTGAATTCAGGCCCGCCTGACCCCGTAAAGCTTTGGGACATGGATGCTGAAAGCTGGGAGGCATTGGCTGGCATAGGGACGAGGGTCCCAGAGTCAGAGCTGGCGCTGTGAAGACCCCTCCTGGGGCCTGCTGCCCACCCAAGGACGCCGCTGGCAGCCAGTGCCGCCCTGTGGCTTGCCTGTCTGCAGACTCGACCTCCTGGGCGAGGCACAGCTACCCAGAGCATGTTCTGTTCCCTCTGCCATGCCCCACCCAGGGCCTGCTGACACTGGGGTGGCTGCAACAGGGGTGCCAACCAGCCTGCTGTGGTGCGGCGGATGGCCCTGGGGGCCAGGGGTGAACAGCCCTCGGCTGGCTCTCCTGTGGACGTCTCCCCAGCTGGACTGGTCCCAACCCCAGGGGCGTGTGGCCAAACCTGCTTCCTGACAGTGAATCCAGGCTCCCCCACCAGGGGTGTCCACAAGACGCCCCGGCCCTGAGGCAGGGGTGTCATGCTGACAAAGGAGGTGCTCTCCTGAACAGACCCTGCTCTCAGGCCGACGGACACCAGGCTCGGTGGCGCAGAGCCTGCTCGGAGCTGGGCGCTCCCAGCCTCCCAGAGCCAAAGCCCGCGGCTGGCACCGGGCTTCACCACCAGCCCAGAAAGTCACTGCTCTCTTGTTCCTTCCATCGCCACCCGTCTCACTTCCATCCCGAGTCTGGTTTTGGTTTTTCTCACACAGCTATCTATTTAATGAGGAAAATTCTGCTGTGTTGAGGGGAAAAAAAAACCCTCTGCAGCATAAAAATATGCCACATTTCCATCTTATGCTTTCCATTTTCTCTCTCTCTCTTTCAAAGTTTCAGATGAAAGACTTTTTTTCCATGTTCTCCTGTTCTGCTTTGAAAAGCACACTTTCAAACTTCAGAAATGAAGAGTGCTGGCACCCGGAGCTATGCTTGCGTGGTTTGATCACATAAACTGTCCTGATAAATTTCAAACGAAATAACAGATCAGCAGCTCATTAGGGTTTTGGGGTTGTTTTTATTTTTTTAAAGAGAGCCCAAAGCGATGCCATCAACTGCAGAAGGAGATCTCAGCGGGCGGCTCAGGATCCCTGTCTGATGGAGAGACTCTGAGTGTTAATTAGGGCCCACTAATTAGTATCAACCCTGTGAAACATGGACTTCAGAACAAATCCTCATGGAAAGAATATTCCTCAAGTGAAAAGTGTTGGAAGCTGGCTGACATGAAGACAAATGTTTCCCGGGTCTGCAAAAAGGTGGTAGGGCCAGGCAGTTTGTGTCAGGTGGTCAGAGACCATGTTTCTTAGAGGAGGGCATGGTCTCGTGTGCTTTTCTTGGTGCCGGGGCTTGTGAGTCACAAAGGCATGTGAGCATAGCCTTGTAGCCCACGCAGAATTACCTGTGGCTCGAGGTCCAGTGAGGGCACAACCACAGCCTCCCCCTGCCCTGGGGACTACCTGGTGATCTCCAGGGACAATGGGATGCCCTACTGTTTGGAAAGGTTCTCCTGGAGAGCTGCGGGATTGCATGCCATGTGCTGGGATTCTGACCAGCAGTAAAGGAGGGCAGGACAGAGGGCATAATCCTGGTGATTATTATTCAGCTGGTTTTATACTGGACACAGTGCTAAGTAAACTATATGTACTATCTAATTTAATCCTCCAGCAACTCTATCGGTGCTAGAGAAGAAACTGGCATGTCTGTCTGCCTAACACCTATCCCCAGTTCTTCGGGGAACAGCCTTCACCTGTCCTTTGTGGAAACCATATCTTTCATACTTGTGACTCACATGGTAAGCCTGAGGCAATTTCATTCCATCCCCTGCCCCGGGGGTAGAAACAAAATTTAAAAGTGAACCATTTGGGAAAGGAAAAGAAACACTCCAAATAATTCATAAGTAAGTAAGTAAGTAAAGTCACTCAGTCGTGTCCGACTCTTTGTGACCCCATGGGCTGCAACCCACCAGGCTCCTCAGTCCATGGGATTCTCCAGGCAAGAACACTGGAGTGGATTGCCATTTCCTTCTCCAGGGGATCTTCCCGACCCAGGGATCGAACTCAGGTCTCCCGCATTGGAGGCAGATGCTTTAACCTCTGAGCCACCAGGGAAGCCCGAATAATTCATAAGAAATTATAATCACAAACTGTCTACAGACAGGATGCAGTCAAATCACCTAACTCAGATAAAAATTCATAGTCTCAAATGCTTCTATTAATAATGAAGAAATATTTAAAAAATGAATTTAGTATTCATTATAGAGAACTAGGAAGAACAAGACAAAGCAAAAGAAAGTAGAAGAAAGCAATTAAAAATATAAAACCAGAAATAATGAATTTTTTAAAAAGTCCTGTAGAGTGATAAATAAAACTGCAAGTTGGTTCTGTGAAAAAGTCAGTAAAGTAGATAATCATTTGGTATGCATGATGGAGGAAAAAAAGAAAGGAAAAAAACACGGATGTGCAATGATAGGGATGTGAGAAGGGATACGATTTCAAATACGGAGGAGATGTTACAATAGTAGTATGTGCGATTTTCATGCCAATGTATTTGAACAAGTAGTTGAAATGTGTGCTTACTAGGAAAATCTATTTTCCCAAAATTGCCTCAAGAAGAGGCAAACTCCCTCAACTAACCAAAGAGAAAAATATTGACAAGATTAAGAAAGAGACCATGATTTAAAAGTACAACATCCAAATGGTTTCATGGAACCCATCCATTAAACTTTGAAAGAAAAACTGAATGTTATTTAAACTGTTCCAGAGCACAGGAAAAGTCAGAAATATTTTCAGTTCTTTTTATGGCTTGAGTATGACCATGATACTGGCAGAGATGGAATAAAAAAAGAGGCCAATATCATTAATAAAGATCCAAATAAAACACTGGCAAGTACAACTTACCAGTGCTTTAAATAATAATAGTAGCAAATCAAATTAGCAGTATATCAAAGAACAATAAAGCAAATAGGTTTACTACAGGATTGCAATGATATTTCAACAAGTAATCTTGAGAGATGCTGAAAAGTCACTGATAATTTCACTATCTATTACTGATAAAGCACTGAGCTAGGAACAGACTTCCTTAATATGACAAAGATACATGGCAGAAACACTAAGGGAGGAGCAACCCCACGTCCAAGGAGCAGTGGCTGCACGGGCGCAGGAGGGCCTAGAGGAGCCATCTCATGTTGAAGGTCAGGAAGGGCGGCGGTGAGGAGATACCCTTCGTCCAAGGTAAGGAGCAGTGGCTGCACTTTGCCGGAGCATCCGTGAAGAGATACCCCACGTCCAAGTTAAGAAAAACCCAAGTAAGATGGTAGGTGTTGCAAGAGGGCATCAGACACACTGAAACCATACTCACAGAAAACTAGTCAATCTAATCACACTAGGACCACAGCCTTGTCTAACTCAGTGAAACTAAGCCATGCCCGCGGGGCAACCCAAGACAGGTGGGTCATGGTGGAGAGGGCTGACAGAATGTGGTCCACCGGAGAAGGGAATGGCAAACCACTTCAGTATTCTTGCCTTGAGAACCCCATGAATAGTATGAAAAGGCAAAATGATAGGATACTGAAAGAGGAACTCCCCAGGTCAGTAGGTGCCCAACACGCTACTGGAGATCAGTGGAGAAATAACTCCAGAAAGAATGAAGGGATGGAGCCAAAGCAAAAACAATACCCAGCTGTGGATGTGACTGGTGATAGAAGCAAGATCCGATGCTGTAAAGAGCAATATTGCATAGGAACCTGGAATGTCAGGCCCATGAATCAAGGCAAATTGGAAGTGGTCAAACAAGAGATGGCAAGGGTGAATGTCGACATTCTAGGAATCAGCGAACTAAAATGGACTGGAATGGGTGAATTTAACTCAGATGACCATTATATCTACTACTGCGGGCAGGAATCCCTCAGAAGAAATGGAGTAGCCATCATGGTCAACAAAAGAGTCCGAAATGCAGTACTTGGATGCAATCTCAAAAANGCAGGAATCCCTCAGAAGAAATGGAGCAGCCATCATGGTCAACAAAAGAGTCTGAAATGCAGTACTTGGATGCAATCTCAAAAACGACACAATGATCTCCGTTGTCTCCAAGACAAACCACTCGATATCACAGTTATCCAAGCCTATGCCCCAACCAGTAACGCTGAAGAAGCTGAATGGTTTTATGAAGACCTACAAGACCTTTTAGAACTAACACCCCAAAAAGATGTCCTTTTCATTATAGGGAACTGGAATGCTAAAGTAGGAAGTCAAGAAACACCTGGAGTAACAGGCAAATTTGGTCTTGGAAAGCAGGGCAAAGACTAACAGAGTTTTGCCAAGAAAATGCACTGGTCATAGCAAACACCCTCTTCCAACAACACAAGAGAAGACTCTACACATGGACATCACCAGATGGTCAACACCGAAATCAGACTGATTATATTCTATGCAGCTACAGGTTAGGTATTCTCATTTCTCCCACTGTACACTGTACTTCCCAAATACAATACTGGCCCCATCAGACTTGAATGTTGTTCTCCTCCCCTTATCTGCAAACCCCAGGAAGGAAAGGTCCATGACTTTCTGGATTACCACAATATTCCTCATTCTGAGCATAAATGCCTAGCACACAGAAAATGTTGGTCCAACACAGGAAAACTAACTGGCAGCCTGTCAACTCTTTTAAACTAGTATTTTTCAAATACTAGTCATGAGCCACAAGCCATAGTGGGTCATGAAATCAATGTAGTGGACCACAACCACCACTTTTAAAAAAAATAAAATGCAACAGAAAATATCAGAGTAGATCACAAGAAGTAAGGGTAAACAGGATAACTACTGTTTGTTCACTTGCTGAGACAGGGTCTCTGGTTCTCCATGTAAAATGTAGTTCTTATTGGGTGTGGCCAAAAATACTGAAAAACTGTACCCTGCTCTTTCTACTTTTCTTCCTCCTTCTTTAAGAAAGTTTTAAGATCCAGATAAATAAAAAATAATGCTCAACCACACGATTCTTTAGAAAAACAGACATTCTTACCTTGAGCATTTCCAGTAAGAACAATCTTTCATAACTGCCTTCAATATGTGACAGTGTATATACTCTTAATTTCTGCTGCCGTATTCTTATATTCTCAAAAAACTTCACATATGAGTAGATGATGTATAGGCTAACTCTGCACCATAAGCTTTACTTTTAAGACTACTCTCTCATTATCTTTAGCCAACCTATCTGTATACCCATTAAAAAATATACCTAGCACTGCTTTTGTGGGGTATATTTAGCAGTAAGGTTAAAAACACTTAACACTTAAAAAGCTCATACTATATTACGGCAAGCGCCATCCTAAGCGTTTTTAATATTTACTTATTTCATTTAGTTATTTGGCTGTGCCTGGTCTCAGTTGCGGCATGTAGGATCTAGTTCCTCAACCAGGGATGGAACCCAGGCTGCCTGCATTGGGACCACGGAGTCTTAGCCAGTGGCCTACCAGGCAAGTCCCTATTCTAAGCATTTAATAAAGAGAACTCTCATTTATTCCTCCCCACAATCCTACACTTTGGGCACTACAGGTGAGGAAGCTGAGACAGAAAGATTAAATAACTGGCCTAAGGCTCACAGTTAACAAAGGAAGGCCGGGGATTTGAACTCCGCTGAGTCAGACACGACTGAGCGATTTCACTTTGACTTTTCACTTTCATGCATTGGAGAAGGAAATGGCAACCCACTCCAGTGTTCTTGCCTGGAGAATCCCAGGGATGGCGGAGCCCAGTGGGCTGCCATCTGTGGGGTCGCACAGAGTCGGACACGACTGAAGCGACTTAGCAGCAGCAGCAGCAGCAGTTGGACTCTAAAACCCATTCTCTCAGCCACTCACTTTCCCAGTAGTGTATATTTTACTTTTTTTCCCAATAGTTTAAATTTTACACTCTCAACTAAATTACTAATTGACTTTGGGGGCATTTATTTTAAAAGATGTACATTCAAATACAAATGATATCCAAATTGTTCAGAATAGGCCTTAAAACCTCAATATTTATTCTCTTAAATCTTTTTCAAGAACTGAGCAGTAATAAAAAATTTTCCCATTAAAATTTTAGAAGAAAACTACTATCCACCTAATTTAAAAAAATCATCTGCAATAGCCAATGTTTTAAATATTTTACACGTGGCATAATTTAAGTTTCAGCTTGCCCATTAATTTCTCTTAATGCCTGCCATAGTGGGGGGTGGGGGGGAATCAACTTCAGAAATTCTCAAAGGAGGAAACCTTAAAATTTAAATCACACCAAACAAGATGTCTTATTTTTCCATTAATTGTTGGGTGTAAGAACTGGCAGAATAACTCTTGAGTTGTTTTTGTAAATATACCAGGAAGAAGCTTTTTACACTCCCACTTGTATCTGCAACATTCTTCCTACTCTTTTTTTCTTTCCTATTTACCGCTTACTGTTCTTACAAACCCACTATGCACTAATATTCAACTTTTTGTTTTAATTCCCCTCCGTTTTATAGAACAGACTAAGGAGAAGGTTCAAAAGCAAAGTAAAACAGAAAACAATGCCAAAAGGCAACCAAGGCAGAAACCCTTTCCTCCCTCCCCTTCATCCAATCACTGGACATGGCAATGCATTTCTTACCTCTGCAAAATAATATGAACTCTAGCTGAAAAAGGGAACCCTACTGTGACACACACAAGATTTACAACTTAACAAACGTCATCTTATCTTACTATCAACCACAGACAACTTTCTGGGAGCGCTATAAATGAACTTACAAAGTCTTAAGAATAAGCAATTGCCAGAGTTTAAGGCACTTAAAATGTTTTGTAATTTAACTTAACACAAGGTCAGCAATACTTTGCCGGACTGAACAGCCATAACTCAAAAACTTCAGAACCAGAACTCTCAAGCAAACCTTCATGCCCCCAAAATAAAATTAAAAGATAGTATCACCGGTGTAAGAGCTAAAAAGGAAATAGTCTCCAATCAAAAATATTTTCTCTGATGATAAACCACTAAGACACAATGGTGTCCTGAGAAAGAAACAGACATTTAAAAAATCCTTGCCATACATACAGAAAATCCACTGCATACCATAATTTAGTGTTCAAATGCAGCTATAGCTGTCCTTTGCCTTCAAAATGAAAACAGGCATAAAATCCAAGCTAATTCTGACACAGAGGACACTATAGAGCCAAAAATCTGTATCAAGACCAGAAAGAGCCTACTAAATATACCAGATCGTGCTGCCATGCCTCTTTCCAGACTGGCCATACAGCATCGAGGGTATACAAAGCAGTGCTAGAACATGTCCAACGAGCAATGACGGCAACGCATCATCCCCATCTTTCCCATCACTCAAGGTATCACCACAAACAGGTTCAAGAAATATTTGTAGGACTTACATATTACTATTCTGGTCAATAATTTTACTAAAACAATTTTTTTTTTAATAAATGCTTTTATGATGCAGGGCGGTAACAGATGTGGTAGGACAGAAAATCATTCGATTTCTCAAATAATTCTGATCTAACCATACCAAGTTACATAAAAATTTTAATGGATCATGTGCAAATATTGAGACAAGAACATAAAGATGCAAAAGCTGTAATTCTCTTTCTCCTCATTTTGACATGTAAAACTTGAACTTAATTCAAGCTACTATAATCAACCTGGAAAATTTTTTAGAAGAATCTCTGAGAATTAAATAAGTCATTTTCATTCTGCATCAGTGGATAACCTTAGAAGTTCAAATTTGGAGATTCAAGCACTAATTTTGTTTTGTAATGCTTTAACATGTCAACCCAATTGGGTTCCAACTTTCTTCCCTATAAAACTGGCACACGCAAACACTCTTGGCAGGTACACTTACACTATTAAAACTGCAAGCCTCAATCATTCAAAAAAAGTTTCTGGAGTCTAGAATTTGGGGATCATTTTGAACAGTTCTAGATAAAATCAATCAGTAAGTACTGAGAGGTAATTTACCTTCACATTTATAAACTACCTAGGGTGGCAACTCTAAAAATGCATAAGTTACAAGTTTAAAATGTAAAGTTTTAAAGAGTGAAGTGTTTCTATTAAAGTTACCTGCAAACTTAAAACTACATCGTGCTGGATGTAAAAACAGTCACTCGATCGAAATACAATGGTGCCCAATGTGGAGTTCACAGGGGGACAGTATATTCTTAATGCTCATTCTCCTTCCTCCAGCCCCAATCAAAAAATCCAGACAGGTCAGGATTAATGACCTGTCTAACCCACCAATTCCTGGATTAGAATCTTACACAGGGTAGGGCGGGGGTACAAAAATCAATTTTCACTACAAAATTTAGAGAAAAAAAGTAACTAAGATAAACTCTTAATACTAAGACTGAGTTAAATCTCAATGTTGAGGAATTTTTTAAATATAAAAACCTACTTGATACATTTAGTACTCTTACAATTATTCACAGCTATTTCAAGTAGCAAAACAGTTTCTGTGTATAAGTCAGGTGAAACACTACCAAAATAAGTTAAAGTTACCAAGTACACAGATCAACCTGAACAGAAGTATCTGAACAACAGAGCACAGTCTCCCTTCCAGGCCTTGCAGTACTCCCAAGACTAAACTGCTTAAATAAGGAATTGGCAAAATAGTACAGGTAAAAAGTTTTCTTTACAACATCCCCAGTCACTGGCTACCTCAAATCTATTACTATATTACACAAAAACTAAACAGCAAAAACTACCACAGTACACAAAAACTAAAGAAACAACACAAAAATCTACAGGTGGAAAATGAGTCTAAAGGTAATCTGAAAGTCCTCCCGAGCGACATTTTAATAAGCGCAAAGGAATACAATACTCAATACGTGTATGAATTCTGAAGGAAAAAACAGGTTAAAAAAATATCCCTGAAGACTACAGAAACTTTAAGTAATGAGGACAGATCAAAGTTCATGTACTGTCAATGTTACAAGCCTGAAGCAGAGGAACTCTGCAAAAATCCTCAATCTTTGCAGGTTATCTTAAACTCAGGATACATCTCATAAAAGCAAAATATCCAAAGCATTTTGCCATATCCTTACATTTTCACCCACTGAAAGGAAATCTACTTAAAACCATGCTTTAGAAGTTCTCTACAAACTCAAAGGGTACATTTAACTCCATTATGCACTATCACTGGCAGATGGAGGGATGACGTTGAGCCTGTTTTCTCGGGGTGTTAAAGAGATGCTCCGTAGTAAAGGGGAACATCTTGTAGACTGTCAGATGGCCAGCCATTCTTCGTCTTCATTATCCTGGCACCTCAAACAACTATGACAGCCAAAGAGAAGGTCGGTGCCCATCAGGATAGCACCAAACTCACTGTGAGAAGGGAATGATACAAGTCTCATTTCTCTTGACAAAAAGCTGGTCCACAACTGAGTGAAGTAAAAAATTTGAAGTTTTTTTAAACTGCAATCTGTATCCCCATACATTGTTTAAAGTGTAAAAAGACAAAACCTACAAATACAAAACTTAACACACGTTTTAAATTCTTATATGATCAGTTTATGTGGGCAGTTCTTGATTGGGACTCTCTCAATTTCTAGTCTTGAGTTCCAAGTACATAACTCCATACAATCAGTTAACCCCCAACTCTTCTCAAAGAGAAAGTAACTACAAATTGCAAAGAAAATGCCTCTGCTCTCTCCCAACCTAAAACCCCATAATTTCAGACATTTTGGTCTGGCACCAAAGAAATGAGAGAGATAAAATGAACTGCGCTCCATATTGATTTTAAAAGCAAATAAGGGGGCGGAGGGAGCTAGGAATGGTTAGTAAAATAATTCATACGAAATTTCAGGCTTGACGTTTAACTTCACATCAAGCTTGAAATCCTGGATCTCACACACACAAACAAAACGAAGAATTTTTACACCTCCATCCTCAACAGAAAATCTTATGCAAAAAAGGAATTCTTGGAAGAGTAGAAGAAAGTAGAGGAAACAGGACAAGTAACGATCAGGAAGAAAGAATTCACAATTCCTCACTTAACCACAAATTACAACTAAAAGTGCAAAAAAAAAAAAAAGCCCTCACACTCAAATGCATTTCCAAAATTAAACTGCATGATAACGACAATAAAGGCCATTTTTACAGCACCACTCAAGAACCCTAATTCCAGAACACACATCGATGTGACATAGTGTGGCAACGAATGTTTAGGAAGCAAAGAAAATGGTTCGACTACTGGACGCCTTCGATCAGCTCATTCAAACACCTTTAAAATCAATCAAGAGGCATAGAACTAGGAAGAGAGAAGAAAATATGGACGAATAAAGGTGCTGCGAGCAGAAAAGATTGAGGAGGAGGTGGAAGGCCAGGGCTCCCGAGACTAACCTGTGCCATCGCTGGCGGACGCCGAGAGGGCCGGAGATGAGAGTTTAGGCCGCTTGGCTGAAGGCGGCCCCGGTTCCACGACATTCTCGGCCATTTTTAATTCTTTCGGAGATACGGGCGAGGAAAAGGAGAATCCTCGGGAAATCTCTTCTTCAGCCCGGGGTCCCCGCCCGGATCCCGGGGGTGGGCTTAGGGGGCTCCGCCGGCCCCCGAAGGGGGTGGGGGGAAGTTCCTTTTTCTCTCCGCCGGATCGCGGTGGCTGAAGAGGGATGTGGACTCGATAGAAAAGGTAGGGGCAAGTGCGAGGGGCCGGGCCTGGGCCCAGGCCCGGAGGAGGGCACAGGCACACAAATGCGCCGAGCGCGTCCGCTGCGGCGAATCCCCGAGAACTCGCGACTCTAGAGGCGCAGTCCCCGGCCCGCCACGGCCGGCCCCTGCCCAGCCGAGGTCTCTCGGAGCTCCGCCGCCGCCATCAGCTTCTTCCTCCTCGGCGCTGTCCTCCTCCTTCTCATCGCCACAAGGAGGCGGGGGCGAAAAGCGGGGAGAGGAGGAGGCGACAAGAGACACTCACCTCCTCCCGGTGCCCCCTCCCGGACCTGAGCCCCCACCCTCCGAACCCTCCTCCTCCTCCTCCTNGCCGCCGCCATCAGCTTCTTCCTCCTCGGCGCTGTCCTCCTCCTTCTCATCGCCACAAGGAGGCGGGGGCGAAAAGCGGGGAGAGGAGGAGGCGACAAGAGACACTCACCTCCTCCCGGTGCCCCCTCCCGGACCTGAGCCCCCACCCTCCGAACCCCCCTCCTCCTCCTCCTCCTGCCGCCGCGCTCCGCGCCGCCGCCGCCGCACCGGCCCCTAATGGCCGCAGAGAGCTCGCCCGAGCTGAGAGCCAGGCTGGCGCCGCCGCTTCACATCGCGCGGCGGAGGCGCGGCGAGGACGCCGGGCGCGGAGCTCGCCGGCCCAGAGGGCCGAGGGGGGCCGGGCTGAGCAGCGCCGCCTGCCCGCGCCGACGCCGAGCCCACCGAAGAGGCCCCGCTTCTGGCGAGCGGCGCAGGCGGCTTCCTCTCGCGCCGCGCTCTCTCCTCCTCCGCCCTCCCCTCCCGCGGAAAATAAATAAATACGGCCGCCGCTACGGCCCCCACCCTCGGCGGCCAGGTGCCGGGAGCGCCCGCCCCCCGGGGCTCCGCTCGGGGCCGCCCTCGACGGCGGGCGAAGGCGCCGCGGGGCGCGGGGTTATGTAATGGTCCCCCCTTAGGCGTCGACGCCGGCCCGGCTCCGGGGCCGCGGTGGGGGTGTGTGCGGGCGGGAGGGGGCTGGGGGTCGCCTCAGCCCGTGCGCCCCGGGCCCCCTGCCACTGTCTCGGCCCCCTGCCGCCTTTCTCCGGCCCAGCTCCCCTCCGCACTCTCGCTCCCGCAGTTCGCACTCAGCCCGGCGTCCCGCTTGCCCACTCTCGCCCGCTCCCTCTCGCCCTCTCTCCCCCCCAAGCCTAGCACACAAACAAGATGGCGGCTGTTGTTTCTTCCCTCTGCCGAATCCTCCTTACAGGCTAGCGGTAGCAGCGGCGGCCGGAAATGAGCCAAGGGGGGGGCGGTGAAAAAAAGGGGCGGGGTTGGGCCTCCGGAGGGAGGTGGCAGGGGGCGGGGCCTGGGCCCGAGCCGCTCACACAATGGGGGAAGAGGAGCCGGGGGGCGGGGCCGGGTCAATCACGGGATCCGCCCAAGGCCCCAACGCGGTTGGCGCTTCCGCAAACTCCCCCGGCGTCACCCGGTGGATCCCTTTAAAGGGGAGGATTTGGGGGGGGGGTCAGGGGCGGGCTTGGGATCTATTTTCAGTCGGTGGACATTTACGGGGGAAGGTGCCTGGGTTGGGTCTTTGCGTAGATCGGTGGGAACTGGGTGGCGGGGTGACGGGGCCGCGCAGCCACTCAGGGAAGGCGACAAGTCGCCACACAGGTGGCCGAAGAGGAGCGCCTTGGGGATGGCACTGCGCCCGGGGCCCAACCCTGTTAATTTATTAGGCAGGGGTACCCCGCCGCCCAGTATTCCAGGCCACAGATCGTGCGTTCCTCTCCGTCGCCTTCCCAGGGCTCCTATCCAAAAATCACACCAACTACGAGTTGTTTCCTTTTTCTTTGAATGTTAGGGGTTTTTTTACAATGAACATATTTTATTTTGATAATCAGGAAACAAAAATCACAGCAGTGGGAAGATGTTTTAAGACCAGATCTACTAAACTCGTTTCTTGCCCACCACGTGTACACATGCCCCTACCAGGCGGCACTCTCACCAAAGGAGCGTTGGATTATTTTTCAACCCGATGACATTTTAGGGTGTTTCTTTTAATCCGCTCTCGATAAAACAGCTTTAAAAAAAAGGCCATGTTTAGGCAGTGCTTTAAAGATAATGTAATTATGGGGAAAATGAAGGAGGAAAATGCTTGAATATAAATAAAATGTGTTTATGACATCAATTTTGCAGAGGAAGGCCTTACCAGCATTCGTTCAGGTACCTACATGTTACAGGATTTCTCTGTGTTTGGCCTTGGGTAAATTGACGGCAAGGTCTCCCCAAAGAAACCCCTAAACCAGTTTCTATAGAGATAGTTAAAAACTTTTAAACATGTTTCAGATCTCATGCTTCTTAGTTGATGTTTCCTTACTGTCAAGTTTACTTTGATTTTTGTAGATGTTTATTGCCTTTTAGATGAATGACTAGGAGAATAAATAAGAACCTAGAAGTGAAAATCTTAATGAAGCAACTCAGGTTGCCAACAGGGATGAATTCTGTCCTGTGACTTCAGGCCTAATTTACCCTAAACTGCAGTAGAAAGGCAGGCAAATTGAAAAGGGCAGTACCGACTTACCTTAAAGTTGTTATAGGATGGATTCACCTTGTTGGGCTAAAGTCAGAACTGGCCTTCAGGAATAATTCAGTTCTGTCTAGTAGTTTATATCCGCGTTCACAGTAAAGAGGACAGAGGGTAAAAATATGCACAACACCTGGAAATTTTGCCCATCATTTCCTCCTGAGAGGTTTCTCATCTGATTTTTTTTGAAGAGTTCATGACTTTGGGGGAAAGATTTGCCTTGTTTGCAGACGGTGCAGCTTGAGGCTAAACAGCATTCAAACATCCCTGGCCCACCTAGCCCAAATACCATGGGACTAGGTATGGAACACCTATTAGAGAAGATCTTGTGAAACATCTCAGGGGAAAATTCTGCAGAGAGTAGTCAGGGGCCATGGACCTGGCAAAGGGAAGGCTCTGCTGTAAACCGGAAATTCTGATTCGACGGACTTCTCTCCAGGCAATTGACTCCTCGGGGTCTTCACCCTGAATCTGACACTGAAGTCAGCCATGTTGCGAGTGAATTTTATCACACAAAAGGCGATCAGGGTGAAAACTTCACATGGTTTCAAAAACACAGAATTGAATCTTCAGCTTGGATTATATGTAGCCTAATCAAATGAAAATTTAATCAAATGTGGAGTGCCACGTGTAAATGAAGAGTACATTCATAAAGAAGAAATTGCCTGCTGATAGCTGGGTGGTGGGAGAGTCAGGGACACACAGTAGACAGTAGAGACGGGCAGGTAAGAAGCCAGTCAGGACGGGCTTTAAATCCTGACTCTCTCACTTGGCAGCTGTGTGACTTGGTTCCTCGTTGGTAAAGTGGACTTCTTGATTAGACTTACTTTACCGTTTCGCAGACGAAACGTGATAATTTATGAATAATGTTTATCACAGTGCCTGGCATACAGCAAGTACTCAGTACACCTTAGTTGTTTCTGGTCATTTCTTCTAAAAGGGAAGAGGTCTTACCTAATTCAGAGAGTTGCTGGGAGAATGAAAATGAGATCACTGCATGTAAGGTGATTAGGCCTGCATGTCAGGCCTAGCTATCGCTCCTGAGCTACCACACTCACTTCTCCATCGTCAGAAGGAAATGTCTCACAGGGTCATCCAACTCCTTTTAAGACATTCTCGGTTCACCTTGAAACCCTCTGATAACTAATTCAGCTTTTCAGATGCCCTGATTGCCAAAAGAGACATCTAGATATTGGGGATTCCCAGGTGGCTCAGTGGTAAAGAATCCACCTGCCAATGCAAGAGATGCAGGAGACAAGGGTTCAATCCTTGGGTTGGGAATAACTTCTTGAGGAGGAAATGGCAACCCACTCCAGTATTTTTGCCTGGAGAATTCCATGGACAGAGGAGCCTGGTGGGCTACAGTCCGTGGGGTTGCAAAGAGTTGGACATGACTGAACACAAACTAGATAACGGGCACAAGAATAGGAGGAGATAGATATTACCGCAGGGTGTATCCGTCAGTTGCATCTGGTCGAGATCCTACCCCTATGACCCACTGGCGCTGAGCTTAGTTCACCTCTGCCCCCTTCCCCCAGGATCTATACCTTTTGTTTTGTGTTTCTTATTCCTAAGAATAACCCCACTATCCCTCTATTTGTGGATGGATATCTGGGCACCATCCATGAATCCACGTAGTCTTCTTCCCTGTTCCTTCTTCCTCACACCAAGTCATCAAGCCCTGTGAATACTACTTCCTGAATTGTCTTCCAAATTGAGGATGTTGAACCATGTGCAAGTATCACCTATTCACAAAAAATTAAAGCGAACTCTTACAGGTGTGGCCTCAACAAAGTTTTTTCCAAAGCACTTGTCATCAAGGGAAAAACAGTTCACGAACTTGTGTTGCTCCTGCAAATGTGAACATGCACGGGGAGGTGAAAGTGACTGTATACCCATTACAAGGAATTATTGATTGATATACTATATGTAAAATGTTGTCCACATTTGCAAGAACACATTTTTTATATCACTCATTTAATAAGATCTGTTCTTAAACAAATTTTGTGATAGCCGATTTTGGCAAGGATGGGCTTCCCTGTCTCAGAGGTAAAGAATCTGCCTGCAATGCAAGAGACACAGAACACGTGGGTTTGATCCCTGGGTCAGGAGGCTCCTCTGGAGGAGGAACTGGCAACCCACTCTATATTCTTGTCTGGGAAATTTCAGAGGAGCCTGGTGGGCTACAGTCCACAGGGTCACAGTCGGACACAAGTTAACAACTAAATAACAACAACAATTGGCAAGGATATGGAGAATTGGGGCTTTCATACACCGTTAGTGGGGATAGAGCATGGTACAAACGTTTAGATTCATACCAAATGTTTACAGAATTTGAAAATTCCACTATCTCTAGGATGTATTATACAAGTACACAGAGATGAGAATGTCCCTCACCCAAAAGGGGAAACAAACCAATTGCCTATCTCTATGTGAATGTTTTAAGAAGCAAAACAAAGCGCTATGGATATGTTTCCACTTATATAAAGTACCTGGAGCAGTCAAATGCATAAAGACAGAAAGCAGAATGGAGATTGCCAGGGGCTGGGGGGAGGAGGGATGGGGAAAGTAAAAGTGAAAATCATTCGATCGAGTCCGGCTCTTTGCGATCCCATGGTCTATACAGTCCATGGAATTCTCCAGGCCAGAATACTGGAGTGGGTAGCCTTTCCCTTCTCCAGGGGATCTTCCCAACCCAGGGATCGAACCCAGGTCTCCTGCATTGGAGGTGGATTCTTTACCAGCTGAGCCGCAAGTGAAGCCCAAGATTACTGCAGTGGGTAACCTATCCTTTCTCCAGCGGATTTTTCCGACCCAGGAATCAAACTGGGTCTCCTGCATTGCAGGCAGATTCTTTACCAACTGAGCTACCAGGGAATATACTTTTTTTTTTTTTTTTTTACCACAATACAAAGCAATCAAACAGCCTTACAATGATGGGATATTATGTGGTCATTTAAAAACTAGTAGGTAGATATGTACTACCATAGAAAGATATCCATATTACTAAAGACAGGGAGAAAATGATAAGACAGCAGGTAAAGAATGGCTCTATGTTTACCAATGTTATTAATGATAATAATGGGAGTGAATATGCACCAACTGTTACCGGTGTCAGAGTGAGAGCTTTCATTCTGCAATATGAATTTCTGTGGTATGTGACATCAGAGCCCCAAAGTGTTTTTTCAAAAGCCTTCAATAGTTCCTCTTTATCGTGAGGGCAAAGTTTCATGTCCAAGAAATGGCTCTTGCCCACCTGTCTTATTCCTTTCAACTTCCCTCCTTGCAGCCAAATGGAATTATTTCTGTTCTGTTCATGCCGTGGTTTCTCTGTGCCTGGGACAGTCATACAAATATTCTTTCTGTCTGAAACACTCACCGCCCTCAGCCCTTTTCCCCACCAAATTGCCAATTCACCCTTCAGATCTCAGCTTACACGCCCATTTCCACTAAAGTCCTCCCCAGTCCCTGAGTCCAGGTTACTGATTCCTCCCACGGCCTCCATGGCCAGTATCCTATACTTCTGAATTGCCCCACATTACGCACTGTTAAGTCCTTGTTGGTCTTTCTCTGTGATAGTGAGAAGGGTGACCATATGGTCCATTTCTCTCTCCCCAGCTCCTAACTCAAGTGGTGGTTTAGTCGCTAAGTCGTGTCCAACTCTTGCGGCCCCAGGGACTGTAGCCTGCCAGGCTCCTCTGTCCATGGGATTCTCCAGGCCAGAGTACTGGAGTGAGTTGCCATTTCCTTCTCCAGGGAATCTTCCTGATCCAGAAATTGAACCTGGGTCTCCTGCATTGCAGCCAGATTTTTTACCAACTGAGCTACAAGGGGAAGCAAGAACTCAACTCAAATTTCTTGAACAAATGAATGGATATCATTGGCTTGTGAATCTGGTCTGGGTGGGCGGGTCTCCCTTCCCACCCTCATCTGTTCTAATGCAGCAAGGAGGACTTTCCGGTGCTGCAAAGGACTTGGTCTTTTTTTTTTTTTTGCTTTTTTCCTGTCCATCAAGATGCCAGTCTATCTTCCTCTCTCCTGGCATCTTGAATATCTTGACCCAAATTACTTACAATTACAACAGAAGGAGAATAAGTGTTTGTATTCATGATGATCTAGGAAACTAGGACTCTAAGGCAAGTGAAATGTCCTGTACAGGACCCCAAACTGAGGCAAAGGCAAGGCTTTGTTGACTGTAGGTCTTCCAACCCCACATACAGGCTTCTTACCACTGAACCTTTGGGGAGGGAAGCACCACTTCTAGGAACTGCCACAGAATGCAGAGCCAATGCATGTTTGTTGAATGAATGAATGAATAAAGGAAGAAGACAGTTGTATACATAAACACACAGTCACAATGTCTTTCCTATAAAATAAGAACACAGACTGCCAAGGCCGCAAAAACAACCACAGAATGTGTAATAATTGTCCATATCATTAGGCATGGGGTCCCACCACCAGGACTGAAGTGGACTTGCAGAGCCTGAAAGATACCTGAAGAACTTGCATTCTTTACACCTGAACCAACCTTTCCTGAGCATCTTCTCTGTGCCCAGCGCTTTGCTGGATACTGCAGATTTCAACAAGGGAAAAACCACTATACCTGTCCTCTGGGCACACTGTCTACTTGGAAAGAAACTCATGGAGGTAAATAGTTCCTGGACAGAGCAATAGAGGCTCTCTCAAGGCAAACAAAGATGGATAATTCATGAGCAAAAGCATTTGTCACATTGGTGCCTCGATGCTGCTCACCAAGGCTGGAACATATGCTAATGAGAACAGCCAGGGAGGAGAAGATCCCGAAAAAGTGGGCCTGGCCAGGCCACAAAGGGCCCATGTGTCATGCCGGGAAGTTTGGGCTGAGACCTAAGTCCTGCTTTTTTGTTTGGGTTTTGTGGCCATTTGATCTCTAAATTAGCACCTCTGTACAGTAATTCAGTGGAATTTTAAAATACGTTAGTAGTATTGCAGATGAAAAGCTGATTGACTGCACAATAAGAAAAACCATGACCTAAAATGTGGTACTTCATATTCTAAAAGGGTGCTCCAAAGGATGGCAAAAGAGACAGATATGCAAATAAAATGTTTTCAGTGCCTTGTACCCCTAAGCTGAGGGTAACTTGCCACAACGCGTGGGCCTATCAGACTGTGACTTTACCTAAAGGATCTCAAAATAGCTCTGCTCTCTGCGGCAGGCAAGCTTCTGCTCTCTGCGGCAGTAGCTCATTCTTTACTATTGTTGCTATGTGACAAACTATTGGCTCTCAGTGTTAATCCAAGCCTGCTAGAGAAGGAGGGCGGGCAGAGGACCTGGGAGAAGCATCTTTCCTCGAATCTAGTGGAACAAACGTGTCCTGAGCATTTCCCAGGTACCTGTATGGTACCTGGGCCCGAAGATATAGACACCCAGTTCAGTTCAGTGGCCATTTATTCAATAGCTCCTACATTGGAGGGCTGGGCTGGGCTCCAGGGATACAAAGATAAATAAAATTCATATGGTTTCTGCCCCCAGTTTCTCATTATCTAACGGGAGAGATAGTTTTGTAAACAGAAAACTACAACCTACATGCAAAATGCACTGAGAGGACTTCCCTGGTGGTACAGTGGATAAGAATCTGTCCACCAATGCAGGGGACACAGGTTCGATCCTTGGTCTGAGAAGATTCCACATGCCATGGAGGAACTAAGCCCATGCACCACAACTATTGAGCCTGAGCTCTAGAGCCAGGGAGCCACAACTACCGAAGCCCATGCACCATAGAGCCAGCAAGTTGCAACTACTGAGCCTTTGTGCTGCAACTATTGAAGCCCGAGCACCTAGCGCCTATACTCTGCAACAAGAGACTTCACCGCATGAGCAACCTGGGCACCACCATGAAGAGTAGCCTCCACTTGCTGCAACTAGAGAAAGCCCTCGAGCAGCAACGAAGACCCAGTGCATCCAAAAATAAAATAAACAAAAATTCTGAAAAAAGATGCAATGAAAGAGGCTTGGGTGCTATATGGACTCCTGAGGGGCAGGGTGCATCAAGTGAGTTCAGCTTTGAACAGGGTGATCTGCTTGTGGGACACCTGTATGGAGATCTCCAGTGGACAGCTAGACATACAGGGCTGGAGGAAAATCAAATTCTATCCTTGCCTTGGAGGGTCTTGCTATGAAGTGAAAGAAACAGAAATGTGAATATATTAATAATAGATTGACTACAGTTCTCTGCAGTGAAGGCTCACACCGAGGTTCACAAAGTTGATGGTATGACCACCTTGGCCTGGAAGTTGTGATGTCCCTCTAGGAGACAGCCGAGGAGCTGAATCTGGAATGATTCAGAGTGGCTATCCTTGTTTTTGTTTTTTAAAAAGGAAGAGGCCTTTGTGAAAGAGTTGACCAACTCCTTTTTGGCTCTGTAGTCCAGGCACAGGTAAGGGAAGAGTGCCCAGAAGTGGCACAGCGCAATTATAAAGCTCAAGCCGGGACAGTGGCCCACTGGTAAAGTGGCTTACAGGGGAGCTGTTACACGGTGGACCTCTGTATTCCACAGAACTCCACGACTCCTGTAATCTTCGCCTATTCTATCGTTAGGACAACAAAAGGGGTGAGACGGTTGGATGTCTGTAGGGTAAGGTGTTCCGAGTCCGCCTTATGGGAGGAACAGAAGGATGGACGTCGGAGTGCCGTCCAAATAAGAAACGTGATAAAAAGAAAAAATTTTACATAAATAAATACCGACACGACCCAGAATCAACACCGTATTCCCTAGAAATCGACGTCGTACCCCCTAGAACAAGGGACTGGTCCCTAACTTGGTTCCGGGGGACGAAAACCTCGTGTCTCAGAATCGGTGACCTGGTGGTCCCTTCAAGGAGAACCGTGATAAAGAGACCAAGTAGAGCCGTATTTAGTTTCAGTCTCTTTGAAATTCAGTCCAGGTTTAGTTAGAAGAGTGGACAGGAACTTAAAATTAATTTAAGAGACGAAACTGGGTCAAGTCGAAAGGTCCATTGCCTTTGTCTGAGATGTTTCCGGGTCACTTCAGCGAGAACGACATCGATCTTCACACTTTCACTTTCAACGAGTCAGGAGAGGCAAAGAAACCCTGGGGTACCTTAAGAGGTCCGGTCTTATGACCTCACCCATCGGAAAGGGATAAGGTCCCCTAACAGGGTTGGGTCCCTAGCTTAGGTCCAGAGGGTACAACGTCCGTATAAGAAATGGTCGATTTATCTACTAAGTACTTCAGTAAATAATTAAATAGTTTTTACTAAACTTAACCGTGAAGTACACCGTTTGTTTCCCAATTGAATAGGTGTCCAGAGAACGTTTATCTATTTCCTTTTTTTATTCTATCTTTTTATAACCCCTTTTTTTAGAAGGGTTTGTTATTTGTCAACACGCTGACAAGCTCTAAGGTGACTCCCAGTAATTCCCGCCTCCTGCTTGGTGTCCATGCCTTGGTGTAATTCCCTCCCCTTAAGTGTGGGCAGAATGTGTGACTCGGTTGTAACCAGTAGAATAAAGCAACGATAATGGGAGGACACTCCCAAAACACGCTGTGTTCCTATGACTGCATTTAGAGCAGCCCCGCTGGGAAGCCCACCTGGCAAAGTGGTCTCAAGGGATTGGGACAAAAACCTGGGGCCCTCAGTCATACAGCTACTAAGAAATGAATTCTGCCAACCATCTGAATGAGCTTGGAAATAGATTCTTCCCCATGTAAGTCTCCCAATGAAAATACTGCCCAGTCCTTGTGCAGCCCTGGGAGACCCTGAGTCAAGGACTCAGCTAAGCTATGCCTGCACTCCTGACCCACCTAAGTTCAGTTCAGTTCAGTTGCTCAGTCACGTCCGACTCTTTGCGACCCCAGAGACTGCAGCACGCCAGGACTCCCTGTCCATCACCAACTCCCAGAGTTTACTCAAACTCATGTCCATTGAGTCAGTGATGCCATCCAACCATCTCATCTTCTGTTGTCCCCTTCTCCTCCTGTCTTCAATCTTTCCCAGCATCAGGGTCTTTTTAAATGAGTCAGCTCTTTGCATCAGGTGGCCAAAGTATTGGAGTTTCAGCTTCAACATCAGTCCTTCCAATGAACACTCAGGATTGATCTCTTTTAGGATGGACCCACCTAAACTGTGAGATAATAACATTCAGAAAACGAAGATCGTGGCATCCGGTCCCATCACGTCATGGGAAATAGATGGGGAAACAGTGGAAATAGTGTCAGACTTTATTTTTTTGGGCTCCAAAATCATTGCAGATGGTGATTGCAGCCATGAAATTAAAAGACGCTTACTCCTTGGAAGAAAAGTTATGACCAACCTAGATAGTATATTCAAAAGCAGAGACATTACTTTGCCAACTAAGGTCCGTCTAGTCAAGGTTATGGTTTTTCCTGCGGTCATGTATGGATGTGAGAGTTGGACTGTGAAGAAGGCTGAGCGCCGAAGAATTGATGTTTTTGAATTGCGGTGTTGGAGAAGACTCTTGAGAGTCCCTTGGACTGCAAGGAGATCCAACCAGTCCATTCTGAAGGAGATCAACCCTGGGATTTCTTTGGAAGGAATGATGCTAAAACTGAAACTCCAGTACTTTGGCCACCTCATGCGAAGAATTGACTCATTGGAAAAGACTCTGATGCTGGGAGGGATTGGGGGCAGAAGGAGAAGGGGACGACCGAGGATGAGATGGCTGGATGGCATCATGGACTCGATGGACGTGAGTCTGAGTGAACTCCGGGAGTTGGTGATGAACAGGGAGGCCTGGCATGCTCTGATTCATGGGGTCGCAAAGAGTTGGACACGACTGAGCAACTGAACTGAACTGAAAGGTATGTATTGTTTAAAGCCACTAAATTTGCTACTTGTTATGTAGCAATAGATCAAGAAAGAAAATACCAACAGAACTTGTTTTCTTTAATGCAAATGTATTTTTAAGTGAGTAGTATATTAACATGGTTTAACACTGTGAAAGATATCTTTTTCTTCTTTTTTTTAAAAAATATTTATTTATTTGGCTGTACAGGGTCTTAGTTCAGGCATGTGGGTTCTAGTTCCCTGATCAGGGATCAAACCTGGGCCCCCTGCATTGGGACCAGGGGTCTTAGCCACTGGACCACCAGGGAAGTCCCCCAAAGTATCTTTTTCTTTCTGCTCTTGCTCCTCAGTGACCCATTGCCTCATTCCAGTGATGATCTTTGTTACTAATTTCTTCCATAAGCTCCCAGAGCTGATCAGTGCATAGATGAGGAAATAAATGTCTATTTCTGTATATTTTTAAAACTTTTTTCTTTTTAATTAAGTGGTATTATACACATGTCATTCTGAACTTCTTTTATTTTTTTTAGGGCTTCCCAGGTGGCTCAGAGGTTAAAGCATCTGCCTCCAATGTGGGAGACCCGGGTT
Organism: Cephalophus harveyi; assembly: GCA_006410635.1. NCBI lineage: Eukaryota > Metazoa > Chordata > Mammalia > Artiodactyla > Bovidae > Cephalophus > Cephalophus harveyi. The sequence continues at coordinate 180,560 of SJYT01025601.1, read as the reverse complement.
CAATCCCTGGGTTGGGAAGATCCCCTGGAGAAGGAAATGGCAATCCACTCCAGTATTCTTGCCTGGAGAATCCCATGGACAGAGAAGCCTAGTAGGTTACAGTCCACGGGGTCGCAAAGAGTTGGACACGACTGAGCGACTTCACCTCACCTCACCTCATACACATGTCATTCTGAACTTCTTTTATTTTTTTTATCATACCCACAGAGGAATGTATGAAACATATTCGTACATTTTAAAGACACAGCCAGCACTTGCGGAACCATCATCCACACAGTGAAATAAAATAAAGCCAGCATCTTAGCAGGGCTTTTCTCTGTTTGCGGTGAGTGGGGGCTACGCTCTAGTTATGGTGCTTGGGCTTCTCATTGCGGTGGCGTCTCTTATTGCAAAGCACGGTCTCTAGAGCCTGAGGACTCAGTAGCTGTGGCACTTGGTCTCTGGAGCACAGGCTCAGTAGTTGTGGCTCACGGGCTTCGTTGCTTTGTGGCATGTGGGATTTTCCCAGATCAGGGATTGAACCCACGTCTCCTGTATTGGCAGGTGGATTCTTTACCACCGAGCAACCGTGCAAGCCCTTCTTTATCTTTTTAGTGTAGTTTTTCCTCCTGTGTTTGCATCCTCAGACACTGTACAGAAGTTTAGCTCCACCTGTTTTTGACCTTTATATAAGGTGAGTCATGTTCTTCTTTTGTGACTTATTTAGCTTGCATTTTTATGCAGCCCAGCTATGTGGATGCATGAAGCTGTGATTCCTTCATTCTGTTGCTGTATGGTTTTCCACTGTTGTGGAGATTTATTTTTTCTAAAATATGATATATTTTATTTTTAATTATTAAACATTAAAATATTTTTATAAAAAATTATAAAAATGAGTAAACAACTTATTTTCCACTTTACTAGAATGGATAGTTAAGGTTTGCATTTTTTTTTTCTAGTAGAAACCGTTTTGCCCTGAAATTCCTTTATATAATTTATCTGGTACACATGGGCAAGACTTTCTCAAGGACCATAGATGCCAAGAGTAGAATTTCGAGGATATAAAGCATTCATATCTTCAGTTTTTCTGAACAGTTTATCAGTTTACACTCCTGCCAGCAGTCTGTGAGAGTTCCTATTCTCCACGTCGTCGGGGACATTTGGTGTTGTCAGACTTCTTAATTTGAGCTACTCGGGTGAGTATTCAGTGCAGTCTTGGTGTGATTTTAATTCGTATTTCCCTTAATGTCCATTTGGATATCTTCTTTTATGAAGTGCCAGTTCAAGTTTTGTTTATTTTTACACTGTTTTTTTTTTTTTTTTTTTGCTGTTCTGCACAGAATATGGGATCTAGTTCCCCCACCAGGGAACGAACCCATGCCCTACAGTGGAAGCGTGGGAGTCCTAACCACTGGAGCATCAGAGAAGTCCCCAGTTCAAGTTTTCGTTCAATTCTCTGTCAGTTTGTTTGTCTTTATCTGATTGATGATTTGTAATTTCCCACGTTGTCATTCGTCTTTTAACTTTGCAAATGGGATGCTCACCCTCAGTTATAGAAAGAGATGACAAAACTATGACAGCATTCTTTTTGCTGTTACCAGATTAGCCAGGGATCAAGGAGTCTGGTCAGACTGTGCTGACAAGCATGCGGAGGATATATAGCAGTACATTGCACACAGGCGTGTAAACTAGCGAACTTCGAGACTAGTTTGGCACATCTGGCACACTGTGGAATGCAGGTGTGGTTTGACTCCAGCCATTTCCTTTCTAGGAATTTATCCTATGACATACAGACAGTCCCCAACTTCTGATGGTTCAACCTTAGGATGGTGTGAAAGCAACATTCATTCAGTAGAAAGTGCACTTCAAGCTTTGAATTTGGATCTTTTCCCAGGCTAGCGGTATTTGGGAGAAAATTCTCTCAGGATACCGGTCAGGGCAGCAACCACAGCTCCCAGCCAGCCACGTGATCACCAGGGTAAACAACCGATAGCCTACAACCATTCTGAACCCAGTCATTCTCTTTTTCACTTTCAGTACAGTATTCAAAAAATGACATGAGATAGTCAACACTTCATTATTAAATAGGCTTTGTGTTGGATAGTTTTGCCCAGCTGAAGGCTAATGTAAGTGTTCTGAGCATGTTTAAGGTTGGCTTAGCTAAGCTTGACGTGCTTTAGGTAAGGAGTATTAAATGCATTTTTTATAAAGATGTATTTGTTTTATTTATTTTATTGATGGCTGTGCTGGGTCTTCGTTGCTGCATTTGGGCCTTCTGCAGTTGCAGCAAGTGGGGGGTCACACTGTGGTTGCAGTGTGCAGGCTTCTCGTTGCAGTGGCTTCTCTTGCTGCAGAGCACGGGCTCCAAGCACACAGGCTTCCATAGTTGCTGCACGTGGGTTCAGCAGTTGTGGCCCATGGGCTTAGTTACTTCTCCGCATGTGGGGTCTTCCAGGATCCGGGATCAAACCCCTGTCTCCTGCATTGGCAGGCAGATTCTTTACCACTGAGCCACCAGGAAAGCCCTAAAGGCGCTTTTGACTTACGATATTTTCAACGTATGATGGGTTTCTAGGGACATCACCACATTTTAAGGTCGAGAAAGGTATGGATTCAGTTATCTGTGAAATGATATGTTCAAAGATCTGCAGGGTAACTTTGTTTGTAATAGCAACAGATGGAAAACAAATACCTAGCGGCTGGGGACTGCTTCAATAATTTAAGATACATCTTTACAAAGGAACATGCAGATTATTTTTTAAAGTTATACAGACTGAAAACGAATCTCTTTTAAGATACATTGTTAAGAAAAAAATACAGCGAATTCCCTGGTGGTCCAGTCGTTAGGATCTAGTGCTTCTACTGCTGTGGTCTGGTCTGGGAACTAAGATGTTGAAAGCTACACAGTGTAGCCGAAAGAAAAGAAAGAAAAAAAGAAAAATAGCCAGGTGTAGAATACTGTACATAATATGCTACCGCACCTGCAGTATATGTACATATATGCTTGGATTTGCACAGAATATCTTGGAAGGACCCTTAAGAAAATAGATAAAGTGATGATTGGGTAATCAGGGTGAAAAGAGATTTATTTTTTACTGTACATCCCTTTGCACCTTTTGGGTTTTCTACTAGGTGTACATTTCACCTATTAAATGTAAGTTAAATAGTTTTACTTTATTTATTATTTCTTGGCTGTGCTGGGTCTTTGTTGCGGTGCATGGGCTTTCTCTAGTTGTGGCAAGCAGGGCTACTCTCTAGTTGCGGTGCCCGGGCTTCTTATTTCAGTGGCCTCTCTTGGCAGAGCACGGGTTCTAGGCGCATGGACTTCAGTAGTTTCAGCACGTGGACTCGGTAGTTGCAGCTCATGGGCCCTAGAGCGCAGGCTCAGTGGCTGTGGCCCATGGGATTTGTAGTTCTTCCGTGGCATGCGGAATCCTCCCGGTCCAGAGATCAGACTCATGTCCCGTGTATTGGCAGGCAAATTCTTATCCACTGTACCACCAGGAAAGTCCAAATAATTATAAAATGTACTGAGATCCAGTTATGGGCCAGGCCTGTGCTAAATCCTAGAGATATCGTGGTGAACAAAACAGAGACTTTACCTTTTGGAGTTCCTGGTCTAGTGAGGGGTGACAGTCACTAACGCCTTCCTTATGGTGACGTGATGAGTGCTATAATATAGGACGCTGAGGCACTTTGGAGGAAACCGACAAAGAGCAGGGTCATCTAAGAGAGCCTTGTAGGTGGGCAGCCTGATGTTTACATCAGGAGCAGAAGGACAAGGGAGCCAGCCTGTGGAGCTGGAGACCACAGGCCCGGAAGAGGAAACAGCATTTGTGGAGGGAGAACAGAGAGCTCTGGCCATTTGAGGAACTGAAAGAAGTTTGGCCCAGCCGGAAATTGACATGAACTGAGTTGGTTTTCAGAAAAAGCCACAGTAGAAGTGTGAGGAAAGGATTGGAAGGGGACAAAAGTGGGGTCCAGAAGACCGGTTAGGAAGCTTCTGCCATCATCGGATGACAGAAGACAGGTGGTTGGACCGAGAGGGTGGCAGTGGGGCTAGTGAGGATGGGGCAAATTCCAGAGATTGAAAAAATAGAATCACCAGACTTAGTGGTTGGATGACAGGGAGAAGGAGAGGGAAGATCGGTATAATAATAAAAGCTACTATTTGGTAAGGACTTTCCACGTGGTCCCTGGTGGCTCAGAGGTTAAAGCGTCTGCCTCCGATGCGGGAGACCGGGTTCGATCCCTGGGTCGGGAAGATCCCCTGGAGAAGGAAATGGTAACCCACTCCAGTATTCGTGCCTAGAGAATCCCATGGACAGAGAAGCCTGGTAGGCTACAGTCCACGGGGTCGCAAAGAGTCGGACACGACTGAGCGACTTCACTTTCACTTTCACTTTTCCACGTGGTATTACCTGCCCAGCATGACTCTGTCGTTCAGTGGTCTCAGTGATCGGGAAGGTATGTCTGCCACGATGAGAAGGTACAGATTTAAAGAAGGCTAAGGAACTTGCTTGAAGCCACCTAGGTACTAAGCAGCAGAACCAGCATCTGAAGTCATTTATCTGGTTGTCAAGTTCACGCTCTTAACCCATTTCTTAAGGGCGACTCCCAGATGTCAGGTTTGGGCAATTCATTGGTCGATGATGCTATTTATTGAGAGAAAACACAAGAGAGGAAGATTCGAGAAAGAAAGTGTTCCTCTGATTCTTCCAATATGAGGTTCCTGTGAGACCCTACCTGAGTAGATTAAGTACAATAGGCAGTTTTATATATATAACTAGGGCTTCCCTGGTGGCTCAGAGGTTAAAGTGTCTGCCTCCAATGCGGGAGACCTGGGTTCAATCCCTGGGTTGGGAAGATCCCCTGGAGAAGGAAATGGCAACCCACTCCAGTATTCTTGCCTGGAGAATCCCATGGATGGAGGAGCCTGATAGGCTACAGTCCATGGGGTCGCAAAGAGTCAGACACGACTGAGCGACTTCACCTTACCTCACCATATATATAACTGGAGAAAGTTCTGGGCTGGAAATTTGGGCATCATCAGGATACAGCCTGAGGTCAAAAGAGTGGATGAAATTAGACTGAGACAAGTAAGTAAGAGCAAAGACAAGCCCGAATCGTTTTTTTAGCAAGGAAGTCACATGAACAAATCTTGTTTATTGGAAGAAAACTCTGGCAGCAATGTAAAAGATTGACTGATTTGGAGAAATAGATCGTAGAAAATCTGACACGTGTATTCATGTGTTTCTATTGAGTCATCTTCCAAGTATCACCACACACTTTGTGCCAGGGATCACCAAGCCCAGGGAACACAGAGATAAACCAGACGCTGTCCTTGACCTTGTGGGACTTTGGGGCCAGGAAGGAGTGAGATTCGGGAACCTCGTGCTACAAGAGGAGTAGGTGGGCACACTATGCTATGTGAGCACAGAGGATGGAGAAGAGACTCAGTTCCACTGTGGGCTGGGGCTTCCATAATAGAAAGCACGGCTGGGGGTTTCCTGGTGGTCTGGCGGTTAGGCTTTGGTGCTTTCCCTACCATGGCCCAGGTTTTATCCCTAATAGGGGAACTGAGATCCTGCAAGCCATGAGTCATGGCCAAAAAAAAAAAAGGCAAAGAAGATATGGGTAGAGGTAGGCCTTGATAAACAACTAAGCAACACCTAGGTGAGTGAGGAGCAGAACACTGTAGGCAGAACCAGCAGTGTGGGTGAAAGTGAAAGTGAAGTCACTCAGTCGTGTCCAACTCTTTGGGACCCCGTGGACTGTAGCCCACCAGGCTCCTCCGTCCATGGGATGCTCCAGGCAAGAATACTGGAGTGGGTTCCCATTTCCTTCTACCAGGGGATCTTCCCGACCCAGGGATCAAACCCAGGTCTCCCGCATTGCAGGCAGACGCTTTATCCTCTGAGCTACCAGGGAAGCCCAGGGTGGGTGAAGTACTGCTAACTTAAAATGCTGCATTCAGTAACTTCATTGGGAATTCAGTGAGACTGGGGGAATGGGTGCCTGTATGGGGAAAGGGTAAGCTTGACGATCTGGATAAGCTCCTGAAAAACTGGGGTGTGCTTAAAGGAGATTGAATTTTTTAATTAAATTAAATTTTTTTACTGCGCTGCTCAGCCTGTGGGATTTTAGTTCCCTGGCCAGGGATCGAATCTGTGCCCCAGGCAGTGGAATCTTGGAGTCCTCACCACTGGACCGCCAAGGAATTCCCAGGAGATTGAATTTTATCTGAAAAATGAGGCTTTGGAGGTAAGCAGGGAGGTCGTGTGATCAGATATGCCCTTTAGAAAGATCTCCGTGTCTGCAATGTGGAGAATGGGCAGGAGGAGCCCAGATGACCAGCAACGAGGATGGTGGGGAGGATGCTGCAGTGTGAGTGGAGAATGCTGGCAGTGATCCAGGTAGAAATGATAAGGACTCGAACTCAGGTGTATGTAATACTCAGCTTTCTCTAAGTTAAGCTGCGTAACAAATACTTTGAAATCTCATGGCATGTGGCCACAAATACTTTATTTTTTGCTCATGGAAACGAAGGTTGTAGTTTAGCTATCTTTCCTCTAGATGTGTGCATACTAAGTGGCTTCAGTCTTGTCCGACTGTTTGCAACCCTATGGACTGCAGCCTGCCAGGTTCCTCTGTCGGTGGGATTCTCCAGGCAAGAATATTGGAGTGGGCTGCCATTGTCTCCTCCAGGGCATCTTCCTGACCCAGGGATTGAACCCTTGTCTCTTATGCCTCCTGCGTTGGCAGGCTAGTTCTTTACCACTAGTGCCACCTAGGAAGCCCCTTCTTCTAAATGCAGCTGCACAAATCTTTTCTTCCTGGAATCCAGGATGAGGTAACAGCCACCTTCTGAGACATGTTCTCATAGTGGAGTGTTGGCGCAAAGGCCCCCAGACAAGCCACACGATTGGGTTTAAAGCTCTGCTCAGTTGTGATAAAGGTTGCCTATACTCACATCCCAGTGGCCAAAGCAGATCAAGTAGCAAGATCCAAAGCAGTAGGCCAGGGAGATATGTGAAGAGTGGGGAAAAAAAAGTATTAGTCTCTCAGTTGTGTTCAACTCTTTGCGACCCCATGGACTGTAGCCCATCAGGTTCCTTTGTCCGTGGAATTCTCCAGGCAGGAATGCTAGTGTGGGTAGCCATTCCCTTCTCCAGGGGATCTTTCCAGACCTAGGGATTGAACCTGGGTCTCCTGCATTGCAGGCAGGTTCTTTACCATCTGAGCCACCTGGGAAGCTCCATGTTATGGGTTGGAGGGAATGAATGACTGTGAACATATAAGACAGTTTATTGCAACCTGTCATTGAGGAAAGAAAGGAAAAGTTGATTAGAATCTTGGCATTTGGTGGGATTTGACTGGATGTGGGAGATGGGCCAAGGATTCCCTCAGATGGTTAAGTTAAAAATGGTACTGCTCAATAAGAAAAGGGATACAGGAAGAGGAAACTTGCAGTAGATGATGATCTGCATCCAGTCTGCCTTCTTGAGATAATGGTACCCTGGTTTTGCCTTAAGGGAACCATTCTTCCCCTACTTTCAACCACAACGCTCTGGATGAAGCTTCTTCCAGCCCCTTACCAAGGATGAAGCATGTGAGCTAGTCTTAAGCCAATAAAAACATTCTATACTCTTGAACACAATCATTGGTTCAAGATGGGGTTCATGATGCAAATCTGGCCAATCAGAGCCAGTGAGACTCAATTTTAGGTCTTACTTCCTGACTTGAATGAGAAATCAGAGTATCTGCAGCACAGGGGGAATGGAACCTAGGAAGAGTCATCGTGGAGGAAGCAGAGCATGGAGGAGATATGAGACTGGTTCCTGATGACGTCACCTGAACTTTGGCCAAGCCACATGAGGAGCAATCTCAGGGAAATGTTAATTCTAAGCAACAGAAACCCAGAGGGAAAAGCTAGAGAAAGTGGTTCATGGAGGTAAGATAGTTCAAGCAAGAGATAATGTGGAATGGAAATAAACCTGTGACTTTGGAAATAGCTAGAAACACTGAATAAGAAATGCATTTAAGGACCATAGAATTTGTTGGTTCACAGCATATATGGATTAAGGAGAGAAAGACGATGATGATGTTCTAGTAGATAGTGAGGAATATTTGGAGAGATGGTGAAAGCATTGAGATCAAGAGTACAGAAAATGGGGCATGATTGAGGGTCAAAGAATAGGTTATGTTTTGGACATGTTCAATGAGGCACCTGTCTTGGACAGAAAGACTGATACACAGCACAATAAACAAGAATGGAGAGGCAGACTTGGAAAATGTCAGCGTATAGTTAAGAGTTGAAGCTAAGGGGTAGCTGAGATTTCCCAGAGAGAGCTAATAAAACTGGAGTGGAAGAGGGTCATGGGCCTTAAAGAATCACATCCTTTAAGGAGCTGGCAGTGACTGTGGAGCAACAGCAAGACTGAGAGTCACGTCTTGGGGGAAGAGTGAAGTGCTGCAGAAGACAAGGACTTGCTGCTGCTGCTAAGTCGCTTCAGTCGTGTCCGACTCTGCGACCCCATAGACGGCAGCCCACCAGGCTCCCCCGTCCCTGGGATTCTCCAGGCGAGAACATTGGAGTGGGTTGCCATTTCCTTCTCCAGTGCATGAAAGCGAAAAGTGAAAGTGAAGTCACTCAGTCATGTCCGACTCTTCGTGACCCCATGGACTGTAGCCTACCAGGCTCCTCCGTCCATGAGATTTTCTAGGCAAGAGTACTGGAGTGGGTTGCCATTGCCTTCTCCAGACAAGGACTTGGGGAATCTCCAAAAGTAAAGGGTTTTTCTTAACAGCCCCCTCTCCCATAGAATCTGAACCCAATCTATTGGCATGCTTAGACCAAAGTGCGTGCTTAGTTGCTCAGTCATGTCTGACTCTCTGGGACCCCGTGGGCCGTAGCCCACCAGCTCCAATATCCATGGAGTTCTCCAGTCAAGAATACCAGAGTGAGCTGTCATTTCCTTCTTTAGGGGATCTTCCTGACCCAGGGATCGAACCGGAGTTTCCTGCATTGGCAGGCAGATTCTTCACCACTGAGCCACCATGTTTATTTTATAGTTTATTTTATTCATTTATTTTTTGGTGGCACTGTGAAGCTTGTGGGATCCTAGTTCCCCAACCAGGGACTAAACCGGGGCCCATGGCAGTGTAAGCGTGGAGTCCTAACCACTGGACCACCAGGGAATTCCCTGAACAATTCTATTTTAAAAATAAATCTGAAATCTCTCCCTGTATCTCCATCCCCACCACCAGCAATGTGGTCTCAGCCAGCACTTCACCTGCATCAGATGTCCTCACTGGTCTTTCCAGCAGCTGGTCTTCCCCCTCCAACCCCGCCCCCGTCAAAGCCATTCTCCACACAAAGCCAGAGTGACGTTTCCAACATGTGAATTGAATCACGTCTCTCTCAAAGCCCTCCGGTCGTTTGCACTGCTCTGAGAACGAAGCCCTCGGATGATAGGGTTCTGACAGGGAACCCATGGTGGGCTTTAAATAAAAGAATGACATCACCAAATTTCTGAGAATTTGGAAGGCATCTGAAAAGTTACTGTAATAGCTGGCTGGAGTAACGGAAAGGAGAGAAGTAGGAGGCCAGTGAAGAATTTGTTTTACACAATGAAAGAACATTGCAGAGGGGATGGGTGTGAGGAATATGTAAGCAATTGAATCTATAAGGTTGGTGGCTGAGTGGCTGGCTCCTTGTGGGGCTGAGGTTTCCAGGTAGGGGACAGTAGCATTATTAACCAGGAAGAGGAGACGGGGAGAGGAGGCAGCGATGTACCCAGGCAGCTGTGCGTGGTATGGGCAGGCTGGTCTGGCTTAAAATTCAGGGTCACCCATCTCCCTGGGCCTTCTAACATTGCTGAGAACATTACCCAGCATCTCTGGTCAGCTCTCTCTCCTGGTCTTCACAAGACTCTTGCTAATCTTTTTTTTTTTCTTTTTCCGCTGAACTATGTACTTCTTTGCCTTCCTCTTTCACTCTCAGTAACTGGCCTTGTGTTGTACATTGCAGGGCAAAGAGAAAGCATCAGAACACAACTCCTACCCTTTCTCTGGTTTCAATAGTGTGGCAGAAGGAACCAAACCTTTCCTAGATTAGAGGAGGAATTTGGGAATCAGAGAAGACTTAGGCCAGAAAGTGCTAGCTTTCCCTGGTACCTCAGGTGGAGGCATTACCATATAACATTTTTATGGAAAAAATCCCCAGGAGGAAAGCAAATGCATTTGGGGGACAAAAAGCCCAAGGAATTTTTATCATTTCTTAGGGAACAGAGCAAAATCTTATCAATCAGAAGAAACTGTGTTTGTTTGGTTGTTTAAAATACTTATTTATGTATTTGGCTGCTCCGGGTCTTAGTCGTGGCATGCGGGAATCTTTAGTTGTGGCACATGGGATCTAGTTCCCTGATCAGGGTTCGAACCTGGGCCCCCTGCATTGGGAGCTCAAAGTCTTAGCCACTGGACCACCAGGGAAGTCCCGGAAATTGTGTTTTTCATTGGACTGGACAGTGTGGAGTTAGAAGAAATGAATTCTGTGGTGGGAAGGTCAGTTTGCCTTTTGGGAACTGAGGGGCGAAACAGCTACAGCTTCTGCTAATGCGGAGTTTAAACTGAACACCTAAGATGTTATATCCCTGTTGAGAGTACAGGGCAACCCCCATTTCTACCCCCATCCGGGCGTCATCCTCTTGGAAAGTGGTAGACACCCCAGTGCAAGAGGGCTGCACTGACATCCAGCTGAAATATGACACCAGAAGGGCTTCCCTCATGCCAGGGGGGATGGGGAGTTCCAAGGGGAAGAGGTGCCTGTGCATTCAATGGTGTCTGACTCTTTGTGACCCCATGGACTGCAGCCCGCCAGATTCTTTTGTCCATGGGATTCTCCAGGCAAGAATACTAGAGTGGGGTGTCATGCCCTTCTCCAGGGGATCTTCCTGATCCAGGGATCCCACCTGCGTCTCTTTATGTCTCCTTCATTAACAGGTGGTTTCTTTACCATTAGCACCACTTGGGAAGCCCCCCGAGAGGCAGGAGCAGGGCTCAAAGTGAGGAAGGGCCAAAGAGCCAGAGGAGAGAATGAGAGGATCCACATGCCAGAAAGGGCAGCCTTCACTCCTCCTTAGTTTCCTTTTCTGGGCCTTCCTCTGTCGGAGAAGGCAATGGCACCCCACTCCAGTACTCTTGCCTCGAAAATCCCATGGACGGAGGAGCCTGAGAGGCTGCAGTCCATGGGGTCGCTGAGTCAGACACGACTGAGCAACTTCAGTTTGACTTTTCACTTCATGCATTGGAGAAGGAAATGGCAACCCACTCCAGTGTTCTTACCTGGAGAATCCCAGGGATGGCGGAGCCCAGTGGGCTGCCATCTGTGGGGTCACACAGAGTCGGACACGACTGAAGCGACTTAGCAGCAGTAGCAGCCTCTGTCTTTAAAATGCTGAGTGGAATTCCCTGGTGGTTCAGTGGTTAGGACTCTGCTCTTTCACTGCCAGGGGCACAGGTTCGATCCCTACTCAGGAAACTAAGATCTTGCAAGCTACGTGGTGCAGCCAAAATTAAAAAAAAAAAAAAAAAAAATGCACTCCCCAAGGCTTAGTTCTTGGCCCTCTAATACCATTCTCCACCCCTGGGCAGGCTTTTAGTGCCATCTCTATATGCTTCCTGGAGAAGGAAATGGCAACCCACTCCAGTATTCTTGCTTGGAGAATCCCATGGATGGAGAAGCCTAGTAGGTTACAGTCCACTGGGTCGCAAAGAGTCGGACACGACTGAGCGAATTCACCTTCACCTATATGTGTCCAGTATAAGTTTGTTGAATGAATCGTGCATGAATGAAAGGGAAGATTTCTGGAGAAAGATGATGTTAAAGGTCAGTTATGTCCCGCCCACAAATTCATGAAGTTCCAATGCCCAGTATCTCAGAATGTAACTTATTTAAAGATAAGATGTTTAAAGAGGTATTTAAGCTAAAATGAGGCCCTTAATCCCTATGTGTATGTGAATGAAAGTGAGCTCAGTCATATCTGACTCTTTACGACCCCATGGACTGTGTAGCCCACCAGGATCCTTGTTCCATGGAATTTTCCAGGCAAGACTGGTGTTTAATAAGAAGAGGAAGAGACAGCAGTGATTGGACCACACAGAGAACAGACCATGTGAGGACACAGGGAGAAGGTGTTTGTGATGTTATGACGGAAGAAATGTACATTTGGTCTTTCGTCCCCATTTTATGGGCTTCCTATGTGGCATTACTGGTAAAGTACCCGCCTGCCAATGCAGGAGACATAGGAGATGTGTGTTCGATCCCTGGGTTGGGAAGATCCCCGGGAAGAGGAAATGGCAACTCACTCTAGTATTCTTGCCTGGAGAATCCCATGGACAGAGGAGCCTGGAGGGCTACAGTCCATGGGGTCACAAAGACTGGGACATGACTGAAGTGACTTAGCAAACATGCCCTACTTCATGGCAAAGACTTCCTAAAATCCTAGTGATTTTCTGAGTATTGGGGGGGAGAGGAGTCTCTTGTTATTCATAATAAGCCCCTTTCAATCATACTGGAGTTTATGCTAATGAGGTGACTCTTGGTGGGCCCCCTGGATAGCTTCAAGATGGAGGCTCCTGACCAAAGGAGGGAAGCCTTGGGATTAGAGAGATGGAACTTTCAGCTCCATCTTTACCCACCCACTTCTGGGAAGAAGGAAGGAGCCTGATTGGAACGATCATTCCTCCATGATGGAATCTTCATAAACCCTAAATAATGGGGGTGTTTATAGAGCTTCCAGGTTGGGGAACACATCAATGTGCCGGGAGGTTTAACCCCCTCCTCCATATCCTGCCTGCCCTGTGTTTCTCTTCCATCCCCTCTTCCTGAGTTGTGTCTTTTAAAATGGAGAATAGTAAGGAAACTGCCTTCCTGAGTGAGCCATCTTAAGAAATAGTTGAACTGGAAGAGGGGGTCATGGAAACCCCTAATTTAGAGCCTCTGTCAGAAGTATGGGAAGCCTGGGGCTTCCCTGGCTGTCCAGTGTTGAGACTCAGCACTGTCAATGCAGGTTTGATCCCTGGTCAGGGAACTAAGATCCCACGTGCTATGTGGTGCGGTCAAAAGATTAAGGGGGAAAAAAAAAAAATATATATATATATATATATACACACACATATGAGAAGTCTGAGAATGGGGATTGGCATCTGAACTAGGGGACAGTCTTGTGAGACTGAGCCCTGACCTGTACGGTCTGGTGCCTATTCTGGGCAGTTTGTGTCAGAATTGATTGAATTGTTGGGCACCCAGCTGGTATCTCAAGAGCTGGAGAATTGGTTGTTGGTGTGGGAAAAGAAGGAAATGGCACCCTACTCCTGTATTCTTGTCTGGAAAATCCCATGGACAGGGGAGCCTGGTGAGCTAAAGTCCATGGGGTCTCAAGGAGTCAGACATGACCAGGTGACTGCGCACACGGAAGGAGAACCATAAGCGTGGTCACGTGGTGTTGTAAAAAGAGTTCAGAGTAGCCGTCTGCCAGTCAAGGAGAGCAGTCTCAGCAGAAACCAACCTGCTGACACCTTGATCTTGGACTTCTAGACTCCAGAAGTGAGAAAATACATTTTGTTTGTTCTTTTCTACTTTCAGGCCGGATCTTAGTTCGCTGGCCTGGGATTGAACCTGCGCCCCCTGCAGTGGAAGCATGGAGGAGTCTTAAGCATTAGACTGCCAGGGCAGTCCCCCCAAAATACATTTCTGTCGTTTAAGCTCCCCAGCCTGTGCTGTGTCATCATGGCAGCCCCAGTGAGTTAACACCAATGGTGAAGTCCTTGCAACAGAGGGACCTGTGGATGGACTGTGCCCCGTTGGCAGTGGACAGTTGGATGTGTGCGTCTCAGCCTCATGGGGTTGTACGGGCTGTGCTGGACAGAGTGGTTCTGGAATTGTTGGATGAAATGTGTAGCAGAGTCTTTTGTCTGTGTCTCCACAGGAGACTATGGAAAGTGAGAAGGAAGAAAACCAATCTTCACCCTCTTATACAGTATTCAGTCTGCAAGAACACTGTTGGTCGACTTCCCAGCGTTCACACACCCTTCCTTCTTCCTACCAGAGCCTCGGTTTTGTTCAGGTGTTTGCCCCCTCACCTCTCAGCCCCTGAGAACCTTGGGAATCTGACCCCATTCCCAGATTGTTTCGTTTGAGCCAATATGGCCAACTCATTCCTCTCTCCAGTGATCCGTTCCACAACTTTCATTGAAGGTAATCACCTCGAGCCATATCTCTGGTCACTGTCATTTTTCTAGGGATGGGCAGTAGTTCTCAATATCCCTTTCTTGCTTAGAATTCTCTATTTTTAGCTGGACATTTGCCACTCTCCATGTAAAGACTATGCTTTCCGGCACCACTTGCAACTGGATGTGGTCATGGAGCAAGTTTTGACCAATCAGCTATAGACATGCTTGGTGAAGGCACTTCTGGGAAGTATTCTCAAAGGGGAATGTTTTATCTATTGCTGCATTAAAAATTATCCCAAAGCTACGAACCTGGAAACAAGAATCATTTGTTTCTTGAAGTGTCTGCAGGTTAGGAATCCAGAAGCAACTTAGCTGGGTGGTTCTTTCTCATTTGATCAAGGTATCAGCTGGAGCGACAATCACCTCAAGACCCTGCTGAGGGTGTGTGTGGTGAGGGATTTGCATTTGAGCTCACTCCTGTGGCTATTGGCAGTCCTTGAAAGATGCATTTCCAAATTCCCTCCAATGAGGCTCTGCACAGGACAGCCTTGCAACATGGCAGCTGGATTTTCCCAGAGCGAGCCAACCAAGGGAAAGAGAAAGCTAGCACATAACACAGAACCACCATCTTTCTATGGACTAATCTTGAAAGTAACATTTTACCACGTCTCCTGTATTATCTTCTCTGTGCTCAGCCACTCAGTCATGTCCAGCTCTTTTGCAACGCCATGAACTGTAGCCCACCAGGCTCCTCTGTCCGTGAGATTTCCCAGGCAAGAATACTGGGGTGGGTTGCCATTTCCTCCTCCAACTGATCTTTCTGACCCAGGGATTGAACCCATGTCTCCTATGTGTTTCCCAGAAGTGAATAAATAAGTCCACGCCATACTCAGGAGAAGGGGTTATACAAAGATGTGAATACTAGGAGGCAGGGATACCTGGGAATCGTTACAGAAGCTGCTCATCCTGGATTGGGGCTTCCCAGGTGGCGCTAGTGGTAAAGAACTGCCTCCCAGTGCAGGAGATATAAGAGACACGGGTTCGATACCTGGGTGGGGAAGATCCTCCCACTCCAGTTATTCTTGCCTGGAGAATCCCATGGACAGAGGATCCTGGTGGGCTACAGTCCATAGCGTCACAAAGAGTCAGATACAACTGAAGTGACTTAGCACACGTACACACACACACCATGGAGTGTGGGGGGAGCGTGTGCTCAGTGATTCTTTAACTTTCCTTCTGCCTGTTGGCTAGAAGACAGAGATGACTGCTGGAACTCAAGCAGCCACCTTGTATTATGAGGTGATCTTGGAAGTGGAAGATGTAAATGGCACAGTAAAAGGACTGAAGGAGCCAGAGTCCCTGTCATTGTGGAGGAAGCGTTCCCTCCATGGACTGTCTGTCTCCCAGTTTTTATTTAGGGAAAGAGTAACTCTTACCTTGTTTAAGTCATCATTTTTTTGGATTTTCCAATTTCTGCCAGTCAAAGCTAATCCTCAGTGATCTAGGTTCTCTTTGGTGTGGCCCTGGAAACTACTTCAGTTAGTTAAAAGGCTGGTTTCTTATTATTCTAATGCTTTAGATATAATCATTACGAGGACTGCTCCTGATGTATGTTCATTGAAATCACTTTCAATCTCTTGCTCTCTCCTGCAAATTCAGCCCCAGACTGTTCTGTGTTCTTTCACCCTTGACTCATCCTCTCTCCCCTTTCAGCTATTTTCCCGTTGAGAGGCAGATACTTGAACATATTCATAGCATATGGAGAAGAAATTGACACAGGGAAAGAAATTAAAAATCCAGAAGAGAATCAAGGCAGAACAATGCCCTAGAGAAGGGGCTGGCAAAGAATAGCTGCCAGTTTTGTTTTGTTTTTTCCCAGCTGCCAGTTTTTGTAAATAAAATTTAATTGGAACACAGCCCCACCCATTCATTTACCTGTTGTCCATGGTTGCTTTCTTGCTACAAGGGAAGAAAGGACAGCAAAGCCTAAGATATTTGCAGTCTTGCCCTTTATAGAAAGTCTGCTGACTCCTGCCTTCCACGAGGCAGGGGTGAGGGTTAGGAGCACAGAAGGAGTCAAAAGTGCTGGTGAGGCTGGAGAGACAATAAATTGTTCAAGAGAGTGACTGGGGGCCCTGGCACTGTAGGAAAAACAGCCTGCTTACGGTGAGGCCAAGAGAAAGAAATTCAGGGTGGGGAGAAATGGGGAGGCTGAATGCTTCAGCAAGGCAGGGGAAGTGGGTGTGTGGGACAGCTGGAGGGGATGCTAGGGACTAAGATTCCCCCAGAAATCTCATGCCAAGCTCCTCATGGCAGCAGTTCAGACCCCGAGGTCAACCATGAGCCCAGCTCTCTGGCCCCTTTGCTTTCCACTGCCTGCCCCTGCCTGGGGCCCCGGTGCTGAGTTTTCGATGAGTAAACAGTGACGGGAGGTGGCATGAAGAGACAAACAGTGGAGAGCTGGCAGGAGGAGACTGCAGAGTTAGAGCTCCGGGCGTGGAAGGTGAGGGGCCCAGAGGAGCCCCTTTCCTGGAGCTGTTGGGACACAGCCAGCTTCTCCGGTTGCCAGTGAGAGCAAGCTGCTGGAAGTGAGGGTCCAGGCTGAGGGGCTTTGTTTGCCACAGAAGGGGGAGCACAGGGCTGAGAAGGAAAGGCAGGAGGAGGTGTAATGGGTGAGGGAGCTTGAAATTGTTTAGCGCTGAACAAATCAAAGAAAGCCAGACTTAAGGCTGGGTTTCCACCAACTTAACCCCAACATCATAGCTATCACATTTCAAGCACTAAAACAATCAGTGACTAGCTACTGAGAATACCTGGAAGAATTACAGTTAGAAAACCTCAAACCAAACAAAAATTTAATTTTGCCTCTGGTAAAAGTCCAGAGGTAGATGGTCCACAGCTGGCATTAGGGGTTCCAGCGGGCATGAGAGACCCAGCCTCCTTCAACCCCATCTCACTGCCTTGTGCATCTTCCTTTCCTAAATCATCTCTGTTCTGAGATCTAGCAGCCGGATATTTCCATCCCAGTCAGGAGAAAGCGATCCCTGTAAGGACCCTCCCTGGAATCTGTAGCGGCTGTTACATATCCCACTGGCCAGAACTTAGTTTCACAGTTATGCCTTGTCACAAGGCAGCCTTGGAAATATGGATTTCATTCTGAGTAGCCACATGCACACCTAAATTTTATAGGCCAAGCAGAGAACACATACAGAGAAACAATTTTCTCTGCCACGTTCCTTCCATATGTCTATATACACAAAAGACAAACATACATCCCAATTTGCATGGGATTGCCACAGTTTTCATGATTATCCATGTATTAATAGAATTCCTTTTCACTCAAAAGGGCAGAAAAGGAAAAAGTTTGGTGGTTCCTCAAAAAGTTAAAAATAAAATTGCCATTCTGGTTTATTCACTAAGTCATGTCCAACTCTTTGCAACCTCATGAACTGCAGCACATTAGTCTTCCCTGTCCTTCACTATCTCTTGGAGTTTGCTCAAACTCATATCCATTGAGTAGATGATGATGCCATCCAACCGTGTCACCCTCTGTCACCCCCTTCTCCTCCTACCCTCAATCTTTCCCAGCATCAGGGTCTTTTCCAAAGAGTTGGCTTCTCACATTAGGTGGCCAAAGTATTGGAGCTTCAGCTTCAGCATCAGTAGTTCCAATGATATGATCCAACAATTCTACTTCTAGGTATATACCCCAAAGAATTAAAAAGAAAAACAAACAACTCAATAAAAAAATGGGCAGACAAGCTAAATAGCCACTTCTCCCAAGAAGTCATACAGGTGGCCAACAAATGCATGAAAAGATGCTCAACATTGCTCATTATTAGAGAAATGCAAATCAAAACTACAATGAGATAACACCTCACACCGATCTTCTGGCCATCATCAAAAAATCTACAAACAATAAATGCTGGAGAGGATGTGGAGAAAAGGGAACCGTCTTGTACTGTTGGTGGGAATGCAAATGATACAACCACTATGGAGAACAGTATGGGGATTCCTTAAAAAACTAAGGATAATGACCATATGACCGTGCAATCCCACTATTGGGCATACACCCTGAGAAAACCATAATTCAAAAAGACACGTGTACCCCAGTGTTCATTGCAGCACTATCTACAATAGCTAGGACAAGGAAGCAACCTGGATGTCCATCGACAGATGACTGTATAAAGAAGTTGTGGTACATATATACAATGGAATATTACTCAGACATAAAAAGGAATGACTTTGAGTCCATTGAAATGAGGTGGATGAACCTAGAGACTGTCATACAGAGTGAAGTAAGTTAGAAAGAGAAAAACAAATACTGTATATTACTGCATATATATATATAGAATCTAGGAAAAAGATACTGATGAACCTATTTGTAGGGCAGGAACAGAGGCCCAGACATAGAAGATGGACTTGTGGACATAGTGGGGGAAGGAGAGGGTGGCACATGGAGAGAGTAGCGTTGACAGATATACACTCCCTTGTGAAAATAGATAGCCAGTGGGAAGCTGCTGCATATCACAGAGAACTCAGCCTGCTTCTCTGGGACGACCTAGAGGGCTGGGTTGGTGGAGGTGGGAGAGAGGCCCAAGAGAAAGGGAATATACGTATACTTAAGACTGAGTCACATTCTTATACAGCAGAAACCAGTACAACATTGTAAAGCAATTATCCTCTAATTAAAAATAAATTTAAAAAATAATAACTGAAAGTAGGGATTCAAACAGATACCTATATACCAGATACCTATATATAATTATAGAAGCATTATCCATAATAGCCAAAAGGTGGAAACAACCAAGTGTCTGTCAACAAAGTGAAGAATAAACAAAACGTGAAATATGCCTACAAAGGAATACTATTCAGCCGTTAAAAAGAATGAAATACTGAGACACGCTACAACATGGAGGAACCTTGAAAACATTATGTTAAGTGAAAGAAACTGGACACAAAAGAACAGATCCCGTATTACTCCATTTATGTGAGTTACACATAATAGGCAAATTCATAAAGAGAGAAAGTGGTTACCAGGGCTGAGGGATGGGAGAAATGAGAGTTATTGTTTCATAGGTACAGGAGTTTCTATTGGGATGATGAAGAGGTTCTAGAAATGTATAGAGTGATGGTAACACAATAACGTGAATGTATTTAATGCCACGGAACACTTAAAAACTGTTAAAATGATGCATTTTATGTTATGTGTATTTTGCCACAGTTTTTAAAAAGTGAAAAAAAAAAAAGCTTAAGGTATCAACCTAAGAGAAAAGAAAGCATATATATACATTATAAATAATGACAGTTCGGAGCAGCTTTATTTGCAATAGCCCCCAAATGAAAACAACCCCAACATACATTAAGAGGTTAATGGATAAACAAACCCTGGTATATCCATACAATGGAATAGTATTTGGTAGTAAAAAGGAATATGTTGATGATACCTACAATAAGATAGATGAATCTCAAAGTGATTATATTGGGTGAAAGGAGCCAGTAAAATAGTATATGCTGGGACTTTGCTGGTGGCGCAGCAGTTAAGAACCTACCTGCCAGTGCAGGGGTCACAGGTGCCATCCTTGATCTGGGAGGATTCCACATGCCTCAGAGCAACTCAGCCAGGGAGCCGCAACTACTGAAGCCTGCCAGCTCCAGAGGCTGTGCTGCACAGCCAGAGAGGCTGCCACACTGAGAAGCCTGTGCCTTGCGAACAAGAGCAGCCCCTGCTTGCCACAGCTAAAGAAAGCCCGCCCAAAGTAACGAAGACCCAGCGCAGACAAAAATAAAACAAACAATAAAATAAATTATAAACAATAGTATATGCCATATTCATATATACATTTATATAGCAGTTAGATACACTCTAGAAAATGCACATTACTGTATAGTGGGGTATACAGTGGTGACCTAGAGAGATAAGGGTCCAACACTTTGGCCACCTGATGTGAAGAGCCGACTCATTGGGAAAGACCCTGATGCTGAAGGATTGAAGGCAGGAGAAAGGGATGACAGAGGATGGGATGGTTGGACGGCATCAGCAACTCAATGGACGTAAGTTTGAGCAAGCTCTAGGAGATGGGGAAGGACTGAGAAGCCTGGAGTGCTGCAGTCCATGGCTTTGCAAAGAGTCAGACACGACTGAGTGACTGAACAAGAAAGTCAAGCGGGAAGGATCACCAAGGAACATTAGGAAACTTTGGAAGAGGGATGACTAAGTTCATTATCCTGATTGTGATGATGGTTTCATGGGTATATACAGGTATATATACATATATATATGTCAAATTTTTTAAATTCATACACTTTAAATGTGTACAGTTTTTATATGTGCTATTAAAATAAACATGGACACACAATTACATTAACATCTGAATAAATAATATTAAAATAAATGGCTCTTTGGAGAGGGACTTTACTGGCACTCTGATGATTAAGAGTCTGTGCTCCCATGACAGGGGCACAAGTTCGATCTCTGGTTGGGGAACTAAGATTCCTCATTCCGCACAGCTCAGCCTGCATCCCCCCTCAAAAAAAACAAAAGCAAAAACAGTTTTTAAAAATTATCCTCGTTTGGATGGCAAATTAAATCATCACCCTATATATTCTCTCCACTTATAAAACATACTTATCTGCTCCCCAAAAGAGAAACTCCCAAATCTCACTGTATCCAGCTCAAACTCTATAACCTAAGTCTGTAACTGCCCATCGGGTTCAGATAAAAGTTTTTAAAGTTTAGTCGCTCAGTCGTGTCCGACTCTGCAACCCCATGGACTGTAGCCTACCAGGCTCCTCTGTCCATGGGATTTTCCAGGCAAGAGTACTAGAGTGGGTTGCCATTTCCTTCTCCAGAGGATCTTCCCAATCCAGGGATCAAACCCAGGTCTCCCACATTGTGGGCAGATGCTTTACCATCTGAGCCACCAGGGAAGTCCTAGATCAGATAAAGATGCAACCTAAAAACTAAAAGACAAACTACCTTTAAATATATACTAGTGGAGTAAGAGGGGCTTCCCAGGTAGTTCAGTGGTAAAGTATCTGCCTGCCAATGCAGGAGACGTGGGTTCAATCCTTGAATCAGGAAGATCCCTGGAGAAGGAAACAGCAAGCCACTCCTCCAGTATTCTTGCCTGGGAAATCTCATGGACAGAGGAGTTTGGCTGGCTGCAGTCGATGGGGTCACAAAAGTGTTGGGCCTCACTGAGCAACTGAGCACGTGCACACAGAGGAGATAATACAGAAGTGGCAGAATGTTACTTTCAAGATTAGCTCATGAAAAGATGGTGGTTCTGTCTTGTGAGCTTAACTTTCCCTTTCCCTTGGATGGTTCACTCTGGGAAAATCCAGCTGCCATGTTGCAAGGCTGTCCTGTGCAGAGCCTCATTTGAGGGAATTTGGTCTTTTGAGGCAGAGGAGCCTGGCGGGTTGCAGTCCATGGGGTGGCAAAGAGTTGGATACAATGGAGCACAGACGCACGTAAGTGGAGTGAGAACAAGATAATCACAATAAAAATGGCTGTTCTGAAAATGCCCATTATTCTCCAAGGACGCAACGAAGGTGGGCACTGG
Organism: Cephalophus harveyi; assembly: GCA_006410635.1. Classification (NCBI taxonomy): domain Eukaryota; kingdom Metazoa; phylum Chordata; class Mammalia; order Artiodactyla; family Bovidae; genus Cephalophus; species Cephalophus harveyi. Next base: position 158,778 of record SJYT01025601.1, on the reverse strand, counting down.
GGAGGTGGTTTACTGGGGCCACATAGTTGCAGTGTTTCCCTCCTGCTGATGCGGGTTTCCTTCAGGGTTGAGTAGTCACAGATGTTCTCAAGTTCGTGGCTTCTTTTCTAATACAGTAGTCCCCTCTTATCCCCGGTTTCAGTTTCACTTACACTTTGCCCCATTTCAGTTAGCCAAGGTCAAACGCCATCAGAAAATATTAATTGGATAACTCCAGAACAAACTATTCATAAGTTTTAAATTGCACAGTATTCCGAGAAGTGTGATGAAATCTTGCCCTGTCTAGCTCTGTCCTGCAGGGACATGAATCATCCGTTTGTCCAGTGTATCCACACTGCACACATTTCCCACGGAGAAGACATTTACCACCCTTCTTGGTGACCAGATCGACTATTTCAAAGTCCCAGTGCTTGTGTTCAGATTACTCATTTCACATCATAAGGACCCCAGAGAGCAACAGTAGGTGAAGCTAGAAGTATGTATGGGGTTCTGTACTACCCGTGGTTTTAGGCACCCGCTGCTGGTCTTGAAACGTGTCCCCTGAGGATAAGTGGGAACTACTGTCCTCTTGATGAAAGTGAAAGAGGAGAGCGAAAAAGTTGGCTTAAAGCTCAACATTCAGAAAACGAAGATCATGGCATCTGGTCCCATCACTTCATGGGAAATAGGTGGGGAAACAGTGGAAACAGTGCCAGACTTTATTTTTTTAGGCTCCAAAATCACTGCAGATGGTGACTGCAGCCATGAAATTAGAAGACGCTTACTCCTTGGAAGAAAAGTTATGTCCAACCTAGATAGTTGTTTAATTCTTTCTCTGAGCAGCCTTCCAGATTATTTGCTTTGTGTGCAAGGAAGTGACCACAGCCACAGAGCTCACCTGCATATAACTTTTAGGCCTGGATACTTTGGTCTATGGGCTTCCCCAGTGGCTCAGTGGTAAAGAATCTGCCTGCCATTGCAGGAGACAAGGGTTTGACCCCTGGGTTGGGAAGATCCCCTGGAGTAGGAAATAGCAACCCACTCCAGTATTCTTGCCTGGAGAATCCCATGGACAGAGGAGCTGGGGGCTACAGTTAATGGGGTCGCAGATTTGCACACGATTGAGGAGCTAAGCGCTCATTTTGGTCTACAAGTGAATCCCAGGGCTGAGCCTGATGGCTGCCACTTTCAAAGCCTCTAAAACAGGGTGGGGAGGAGGCACATTCCTTAATCCCATTTTTGCCTTCAGGCTCCTGGCCTCTGGGGGAAAGTTAGCCTTATCTCTCACTGCTTTAAACCACTCCTCGTAATTGCTTAGGTTTGAAATACCAAAGCAGATGGCTTCTTTCAGCCCTGAATGTCTCTGTGTTTTGGAACTCTTGGACAATTTGGATTGGGGGCTGCCAGCAGAGTACATTCCTTTGTACCTCTGCTGAAGACTGGAGCGCTTCTGTCTGTGTCCTGCTCTCTGAGAACTCTTGAAAGCAAACAGCACCCAACACACCCAAAGACTGAACTTTCGCTACCAGTTCTCCAGTATTCCTGCCCTGTTCGGAACTTGCATTTCAAGGACGGCCAACACTTGTGATCCATTAGTGTGTTGTGATGTCAAGTGGGCCACAGCCAACTTTTTTTTTTTTTTTTAATGAGTTAGAATAGAATAGGAAATATCAGATGCTTGCAGCTCAGGGCAGGAATAGAAGCTTCACTCCACAAAGTTCCCTGCTTAGCCGCGTCCAGCTCCTTGGCTCACCCTCCATGGCTAACTGGTGGCTTTCAGGCTCCGGCACTGATCTCAGAGGGAGAGCAGTGAGCGGTCTTCAAGGAGATCTTGGTTCCCTGCCCAGGAATTGAACCTGGGCTGTTGTTGTTCAGTCACTAAGTCATGTCCAACTCTTTGTGACCCCATGAATCCACACCAGGATTTCCTGTCCTTTACTAGCTCCTGGAGTTTGCTCAAACTCATGCTCATTGAGTTGGTGATGCCATCCCACCACCTCATCGTCTATCACCCCCTTCTCCTCCTGCCCTCAATCTTTCTTAGTATCAGGGTCTTTTCCAGTGTTCCAGTGTCAGTTCTTCTCATCAGGTGGCCAAACTATTGGAGCTTCAGCTTCAGCATCACGTAGTCATTGAAGCAGAGGTAAATGTTTTTCTAGAATTTCCTTGCTTTTTCTATGATCCAACAGATGGCAATTTGAACCTGGGTAGCATGGATGAAAACCAGGAATGCTAGCCACTAGACCACCAGGGGCTAGAGCCCAGAAGCAAAATGGCCCTGGCTCTTTCCCCGATTTGAAAGCAAGTTTGTTTCAAGGAGACAAAAACTGTGAAAACAGGTACAAAATTTATTATTAGAGACACAGCACAATGTATGGGAAAGCACACTGGAAAACAGTTTGTGTATCCAACTCAGAAGCACAGCAGAGATACACACTCAGAAAGAAAGTGCATGGACATCCTTTCTAATGAGGGAGAGTGCAGTAGGTCAGAGACTCACTGTGCAGCAGGCAGAGACATGCACCCAGAGTGGAGCTGGGGGCGTCCTGAGTGAGGACGAGCACAGCAAGTCAGAAACCAGGCAGAAATGCATACCCGGACAGAAGTGCAGACACCCTGAGTGAGGAGGAGTGCAGTAAAGAGGCGATGGAAATCGTTTATATAGGACAGTCCTTCCGGGCCTTTGTTTATGGTGGTTTGGTGGTTTAGTCACTAGGTCGTGTCCGACTCTTTTGACCCCATGGTCTGTAGCCCGCCAGGCTCCTTTGTCCATGGGATTCTCCAAGCAAGAATACTGGAGTGGGTTGCCATTGGCCAATTATCTTGTTTCTTTCTTCACACCTAGATGCATGCACAACTTTTTGCTGTGATAGCTCGCACTGCAGAGGCCTATGGGTGCATGTCCACATTTATTATGGGGTGGGGCCCCTTCCCTTTTTGACCCTCAAGAAGCCTTCCTGTGCATGTGCAGACAGGGAACTCTTCCTTGCCCTCAGGAGTGGGCCCCTTTTCTCTTTAGCAGAGCTCAGCTTTTGCCATAGCTTTGTCCTTGGAATGTCTGAGTGAGACCAAAGGCTCAGTTTTACTCTACTTGACAAACACCAGGTGTCAGGTGCAGAGGCCTGCTGTCTTCTACCTCAGCACCAATTCAATATTTCAGACGAGGCAGAAGTTTGTGGAAAGATGGAGGAGCAGGCAAAGGGAGCCCCCATAGTGTTTTATTTTCTGTTCTTAGAAGCTGCCATATAACACTTCTACTTATAGTTTACCAACAAGAGTTTAGATGCATGGTCACATCTAGTGAAAGGAGGGTGAGAGATGTTATTTATTTATTTTTTGTAATTTTATTTATTTATTTATTTATTTTTGGTTGCATTGGATCTTCGTTGTTGCTTTCGGGCTTTCTCCAGTTGCGGCAAGTGCAGACGACTCTCTGCTGCGGGGTATGAGCTTCTCATTGCGGTGGCTTCCCTGTTTGCAGAGTTCTAGGTTCTAGGCATGCAGACTTCAGTGGTTGCAGCTCACAGGCTCTAGAGCGTGGGCTCAGTAGTTGTGGTGCACCAGCTTAGTTGCCCTACAGCATGTACGGTCTTCCTGGACCAGGGATTTAACTGGTGTTCCCTGCATTGGCAGGTAGATTGCCATGCGCTGTACTACCAGCGAAGTCCTCAGAGATGTTATTTTCATGCTGGTGACTGTGCGCCCTTTTAGTGATATTACAGTGGGAAAAAAAGGAGAGAGCACGTTCATTACAAGGCAACTAATAGGATTCACATGTAGATTCAAGGTATCATGCTGCTGCTGCTGCTGCTGCTGCTGCTAAGTCGCTTCAGTCATGAGTGGTAAGCAAGTATTTCTTTTTTTTTTTTTTTTAACCATTGATTTCTTTCAAAACTCTCAGAGCTATTCTCACATAGCTAGAAGACACCTTCACTTTGGTCTGCCTTTGACCCATTCCCAACTCTTCAACCATCAGACACAGTGCTTAAACTTAAAAGTGGAATCAAGATTCCTAGATTCAAATCCAGACTACCCTACCTATGAGCTGCACCACTTTTTCTGGCAAGTTATTTTAACCTAGTCTCAGTTTCCTTGGCTGCAAAATGATGGATACCAATAGTATTATAGCAGAGTATTTTTACAAGGATGAAATATGAATTTGCACATGAAGCAGAGTGCCAGGTGCATAATAAACTTAATAAGTGATCAACAACAATTTATTATTCAGTAGCTCTTTGCTACCTGAAGGCTTAACTTCTCAGCACATGAGAATCTTCCAGAATGTGCTGTGGTGCCCCTAGAGGGTCCCACTCCCCATTGTATGGTCCCTCATTTATTCATTTTTTAAAATAACATTGTTTCCACTTGAAAAGTAATACAACCCAATCATTTTACCTTTGGAATCTATCTTAGAAACTTGCTGAACGCACAGAGATGAACCTGTGTGCTGCCATTGTTGTAAGAGTAACAAACTGGGAAACAACTATTGGGAAGAGAACATTTTAAAAGTCAGGAAGAGAAAGACAAATACCATATGATATCATTTCTATGTGGAATCTAAAATACAACACAAAGGAGCATATCTATGACAGAGAAGCAGACTTACAGATACAGAGAACAGGCTTGCGGCTGCCAAGGGGGTGAGGGGAGGGAAGGACTGGAAGTTTGGGATTAGCAGATGCAAACTGTTATATATAGGATGGATAAACAAGGTCCTAGATATAGGGACCTATATTCAATATCTTGTGACAAACCGTAATGCAAATGAATATGAAAATATATACATATATAACTGAGTCATTTTACTGTACAGCAGGAATTAAGCCAGACATTATAAACCAACTATAACTTCAACAAAAAATTAAAAAATACTACGGAACAGCCAGACTCTGGAATCCCACGAAGTCATTTAAAGTCCCAGATTGACCTCTTCTGAAACCACTCTTCCTCTCTCCGCCTCCAGCCTTCCTGAGCTGGTCTCAGACATTCCGCTCTTGTTCCTGTTGCGGGACTTCTCCATGAGCCCTTTCCTCAGCTTGGCATATTCTGTCCCTGACAAATTTCATCTGGATATAGTTTTCCCTAACCCACTTTTTCCAGTCTAAAAGAGTTCCTCAGCTTATCTCTAGCACATTAATTAATTAATTTACTAAAAATTATTATTAACTAATTAATTAATTTACTGTCTCTCCCAACTGGAACATAAGTGTCGGGAGAGTGGCACCTTAGTCTTGTTTATCATTCGTATGACAACCAAACCTGCTACATAGAGGTGATTCAATGCATATTTGTTAAATAAATAATATTAGCTATACTTATTAAGTGCTTTCTATTTTCTATATATATATATTAATATATATAGAATCCTTACAACAATTCTATGAGGCAGTTGCTATCATATTACATCATTTTACAGATGAGGCTATTGCCTAAGGCCAAGCCGTTAATAAGTTGCAGAGCTGAATTTCAACCTAGGGAGTGGGTCCTGATCTTATGACCTTAACCCCTACACAACACGTAGCTGAAGCAGGGCTCAGGGCACAATTTATAACTGTAAATGCCTAGTTTTAATACAAAGAAAGATCTTAAATCAAGTACTTAAACTTCCGCCTTAAGGAACTAGAAAAAAAAGAGCAAATAAAACCCCAAAAAAGGAGAAGGAAGGAAATAATAAAGACTAAAGCAGAAAGCAAATGAACTAAAGAGCAGAAAAACAATAGTGAACATCAATTAAACCCAAAGTTTTTTGAAAAGATCAACAAAAGTGATATACTTTTAGCTAGACTGATCAGAGAAAAAGAAAATTAAAATTTCTAAAATCACAACTAAAAGAAGGGACATTAATACTAAACTTACAGAAATAGGAAAGATTGTAAGAGGATACCATATGGGAAGATGCTGCTCAAAGAGTACTAATTTACAGTTATAAGATGAATAAGTCCTGGGGATCTAATGCATAGAATGAAACTCTGCCCAATATTATGCTGTGTATTTGAAATTTGCTAAGAGAATAGACTTTGGACTTCCCTCATGGCTCAGATGGTAAAGAATCTGCCTATAATTCAGGAGACCGGGATTCGACCCCTGGATCGGGAAGATCTCCTGGAGAAGGGAATGGCTGCCCATTCCAGTATTCCTGCCTGGAGAATTCCAGGGGCAGAGGAGCTGGTGGGCTACAGTCCATGAAGCTGCAAAGAGTCATACATGATTGAGTGACTAAAACTTTTAATTTTTTTTTTTCATCCTCACCACACACATGCAAAAAAAGTAACTATCTGAGATAATGGATGTGTTAATTAACTTGACTGTGGTAGTCATTTCACAAAGTATACATAGGTTAAATCATTGCCTTTAATGTATACAATTTCATTTGTAAATTATACATCCATAAAGCTGGAGAATACTATGAGCAACTGCATTGCAACAAATTAGATAATTTTGATCAAATGGGCAAATTCTAGAAAAGCACGATGATTGAAACTCCCTGAAGAAGAAGCTGAGGACTTCCCTAGCGGCTCAGTGGCTCTTCTGCCAGTGCAGAAGACAAGAGTTTGATCCCTCATCCGGGAGGATCCCACGTGCTTCGGGGCAATTAAGCCCATGTGCCACAACCATGGAGTCTGTGCCCTAGAGCCTGTGCTCTGCAACAGGAGAAGCCGCCACGGTAAGAAGCTCATGCGTGGGAACAAAGAGTATCTCCTGCTCATCACAACAAGAGAAAGCCCGTGAAGCAACAAAGCCCAGCACAGCCAACCAAAAATAAATGAAGTTATTTCAAAAAAGAAGAACCTGGGCTTCCTTTGTGGCTCAGCTGGTAAAGAATCCTCCTGAAATGCAGGAGACCTGGGTTCAATCCCTGGGTTGGGATGATGCCCTGGAGAAGGGAAAGGCTACCCTACCCACTCCAGCATTCTGGCCTGGAGAATTCCATGAACTGTACAGTCCATGGGTCACAAAGAGTTGGATGTGACTTATAAAAAAAGAAAAAGCTGAAAATATGAACAGGCCTATTGTAAATAAAGACATCCAATTCATAATTTTAAATGTCCCACAAAGAAAAGTTCAGTCGCAGATAGCTTCACTGGCAAATCTGACTAAACATTCAAAGAAGAATTACTACCACTTATGGTAGGCGGAATAAAGGCTCCCCAAAGATTCCCTTGTCTGTCGCAATTCAAAGAACCTGTGAATGTTAATTTACATGACAATGGGAATTTTACAGATGTGATTCAGCCAAGAATCTGGAAATAGAGAGATGATCCCGGATTTTCTGAGTAGGCCCAATGTAATGAGAAAGGTCCTTATAAGAGGGATGATGGAAGAGTCAGGGTTAGGATGCCACGTCAAGAAGGAAGCAGAGGGAAGAAGAGTTTGGAAAAGAAGCTACTACCCAACTGGTTGTGATGATGGAGAAAAGAGCCATGAGCAGCTTCTGGAAGCTGGAAAAGGCAAGAAGCAGAAAGATTCTCCCCTGGAGGGCTTCCCTGGTAGTGCAGTGGATAAGAATTCACCTGCCAATGCAGGGGACACGGGTTCGATCCCTGATCCGGGAAGATCCCATGTGCTGCAGAGGAACTAAGCCCATGCGCCATAACTACTGAGCCCACGTGCTGCAACTCCTGAAACCCGGGCATGTGGAACCCATGCTCTGCAACAGGAGAAGCCGCTGCAGCGAGAAGCCCGTGCACCTCAGCGAAGAGTAGCTCCCACTTGCTACAGCTGAAGAAAGCTCCAGTGCAGCAACAAAGCCTCAGCAAAGCCAAAAACAAATAAATAAAATAAAAGGAAAGTAACGTGTGAACATGTGTGCAAAACAAAAAAAAGATTCTTTCCTGGAGCCTCCAGAAGGAAGCAGTCCCATTACACCTCAATTTTTGGAACTTTTTAAAAAAATTTATTCTTTTTTGGCCGTTCCTTGCAGCATGTGGGATCTTAGTTCCCTGACCAGGGATCAAACCCACGACATTGGAAGTAGGAAGTCTTAACCATTGGACTCCCAGGGAAGTCCCTCACTTTTTTTTTTTTTTTATGATCAGAATTAATGTCTTTATTTGTAAAATGGAGGATAGAAGTATAGGCTTGGTTTTATATATATTGTGATTGTGAAGTCACTCAGTCATGTCCGACTCTTTGTGACCCCATGGACTGTAGCCTACCAGGCTCCTCCGTCCATGGGATTTTCCAGGCAATAGGTAATGGAGTGAGTTGCCATTTCCTTCTCCATCACTTTTTGATTTTTGGTTGTTCAATCTCCAGAATTGTAGAAGAATACATTTGTCAATTTAAGCCACTAAGTTTGTGATAACATGTTACAGCAGCAAAAGGAAATGAATACATCAATCTTCCAAAGATTAGAAGGGCCAACTCTTCCAAAAACAGGACAGAAAACTTCCCAATCATTGCATGAGGCCAGTATTACTCTGATATCAAAACTAGACAAAGACATCACAAGAAAAGAAACCTACAGATCAATAACCCTCACAAATTTAGACACAAAAATCCTGAACAAAATACTAGCAAAACGAACCCAAAAGTATATAAAAAGGAAATAATGAATATATGTGTATAATTAATCGCTTTCTGTACAGCAGAAATTAGCATAATATTGTAAATCAACTATATTTCAATAAATAAGTAAATACAAATAAAAAATATGTAACAAGGATTATACACCATGATCAAGTGGGATTTATTCCAGGAATACAAGGTTAGTTTAATATCTTGTGCAGAAAGGAGTAAACACATGGAATTTAAGACTGCTATTCTTAGAAATGGTGGTTTGTAAGGTGGGCCCTTGGCTGGCATCTGAAAACAGGAATTTCAGGACTGGTAAGTGCAGTTCACTGTGCCTATACCATGTATACAAATAATGTGGTTTATGCTAACTAAATACCTCCTTTCCTTCTAAGAGTCTGGAATTTTGGTCCATGCTAGGCAAAGGATGCCTAAATGACTGGTCTTTATTAAAAACCTTGGACGCTGAATTTCAAATGAGTTTCTGTGGTAAACAACATCTCACGCATTGTCAGGACTTGTTGGAGGCGTTAGGTATGTTTCCACTTGAAGTGCACTCTGAAAGCTTGTGTTGGTTTCCTCTGGACTTTGCCCCATGTGCTGTTTCTCTTTGCTGATTTCGTGTTGTATCCTTCCACTATAATAAAACTTAGCTGTGAGTATGACTACGTACTGAATCCTGTGAGTCTTCTTTGTGAATCTGGACCTTGAAAATGGTCTTGGGGATTTGAAAATTAATTAATGTAATATAGCACATGGATAAAATAAACGACAAAAACCATATGATCATCTAAAAGCATCTGACAAAATAGTTTAATAATAAAAATACTCAACAAACTAAGAATGGATGGTAACTCTCACAATCTAACAAAGATAATCTATGAAAATCCCATCATAATTAACAACAAACTTAATTGTGAAAGACTGAATGATATACTGTTCGATCACTGCAGATGGTGACTACAGCCATGAAATTAAAAGACGGAAGAAAAGCTTTTCTTTCCTTGGAAGAAAAGCTATGATCAACCCAGACAGTGTATTAAAAAGCAGAGACATTACTTTGCTGACAAAGGTCTGTCTAGTCAAAGCTATGGTTTTTCCAGTATGGATGTGAGAGTTGGACCATAAAGAAAGCTGAGCACCAAAGAATTGATGCTTTTGAACTGGTGTTGGAGAATACTCTTGAGAGTCCCTTGGACTGCCGGGAGATCAAACCAGTCCATCCTAAAGGAAATCAGTCCTGAATATTGATTGGAAGGACTGATGCTGAAGCTGAAGCTCCAATACTTTGGCCACCTGATGCGAAGAGCTGACTCATTGGAAAAGACTCTGATGCTGGGAAAGACTAAAGGTGGGAGAAGGGGATGACAGAGAATGAGATGGTTGGATGGCATCACCGACTTGATGGACATGAGTTTGAGCAAGATCCAGGAGTTGGTGACAGACAGGGAGGCCTGGTGTGCTGCAGTCCATGGGGTCGCAAAGAGTTGGACACGACTGAGCGACTGAACTGAACTGCATGATATACCCCTAAGATCAAGAACAAGACAAGAATGTCCACTGTCATCACTTCTATTTAACACTGTTTTGGAGGTTCTAGACAGGGTAATCAGGCAAGGAAAAAAGTTCATCCAGGTGCTCACTTTAGCAACACGTATACTAAAATTGGAATGATACAGAGAACATTTGCATGGCCCCAGTGCAAGGATGACACACAAATTCATGAAGCATTCCAAATTATTTATTTGTTTATCTTTGGCTGTTCTGGGTCTTTGTTGCTGCTCGGGCTTTTCTCTAGTTGCGGGGAGCAAGTACCACTCTCCAGTTGCAGTGTGAGGGCTTCTCAATGCAGTGGATCCTCTAGCTGCAAAGCACGGTCTCTAGAACACTCAGGCTTCAGTATCTGCAGCTACAGGGCTCAGTAGCTTCAGCTCCTGGACTTTAGAGCACAGGTTCAATACTTGTGGCCCACAGGCTTAGTAACTCCGAACATGTGGGATCTCCCTGGATCAGGGGTGGCACTCGTGTCTTCGGCATTGGTAGGTGGATTGTTTACCACTGAGCCATCAGGGAAGCCCACATATTTTTAATTATTAGAGAAATGCAAATCAAAACTACAATAAGGTGCCAGAGTGAGATTGGTCTGAATGGTCATTATTTTAAAAACTCTACATATAAGCTGGAGAGGGTGTGGAGAAAAGGGAAGCCCCCTACATCATTAGTGGGGATATAAACTGGTGCAGCTATTATGGAAAACTATCAAGAAAGTGAAAAGATACTCTCATCCAGAATATGTAAAGAGCATTTACAACTCAATAATAAAAGGACAAATAAGTTTAAAAGTGAGCAAAGTATTTGAAAATATATTTCTCTAAAGAAGACGTATAAATCAACAATAAATACATGAGAACATTTTCAACATCAAAATGGCAACCCACTCCAGTATTCTTGCCTGGAGAGTCCCAGGGACGGGGGAGCCTGGTGGGCTGCCGTCCATGGGGTCGCACAGAGTGGGACACGACTGAAGCGACTTAGCAGCAGCAGCAGCAGCCATCAGGGAAGTGCAAATCAAAACCATAACAAGATACTACTTCCCCTCCACTAGGCTTGCTGTTGCTCAGTCACTAAGTCGTGCCCCACTCGTCGTGAGGCCATGCACTGGAGCACACCTGGGTTCCCTGTCCCTCACAGGGACACATCAGTCAGTCCAACGAATAGTCCTTCCACTAGGTTGGCTACAGTCAAAGATAGACAATGACATGTGTTGGTGAGGATGTGGAGGACTTGGAATCCTCATACACTGCTGGTAGAAATGTAAAATAATGTGGTTCTGGGGCAAACAGTTAAGCGGTTCCTCAAAACGCTAAACATAGTGGAAACAACATGAATGTCCATCACTGGATGAACGGAGAGAGAAAATACAATATACCCACACAGTGAAATATTACTTGGCTATTAAAAATGGAGGTACTGATGCATACTACAACATGGATAAAACTTGAAAGCATAAAACATCACCATTATAGTCCCAGAAGGTCACGTATTGCATGATCGCATTTTTTTTTTTTGGCTGCCCCACTGGCTTGCAGGATTTTAGTTCCCCAACCAGAGACTGAACCCAAGTCCTTGGCAATGAAAGCATGGTGTTCTAGACACTGAACATCCAAGGAATTCCCTGTATGAATGATCCCATTTTATGAAATGTGCAGAAATATGCACAGAGACAGAAATAAGATTAGTTTCTAGGGCCTGTTGAAGTTGAAGGGAAGTGGGGAGCGACTGTTAATGGGTATGGGGTTTCTTTAGGGGGTGATAAAAATGTTCTAAAATTGACTATATGGTGATGGTTGCACGACTCCATGGCTATATTGAAATTCATAGAATTGTACACTCTAAGTGAACGAATGGTATGGTGTGTGAATTATATCTCAATACAGTTCAAAAAATGCAAGGAAGCAATCAGGCATGACTCCTGAGTGGAGAGGCTGGAGCAGGAGAAATAAATTGAAAGTTACTGGGCCACAGATGGGGACGGGAGAGATCTGACTGGAGAGATGAGTAGGCGAGTAAGAAGATTTGGGATCAAGTCCTGGGACCTTTCCTCGCTGGAAAAGAGGAGAGGAGGGGAGTTCCGGAAAGAAGGCCAAATAGGAGCAGACAATGGGGTGGGAGATACGCATGTGATGTGGGCCAAGGGAGAGGAGTGTTTTGTGAAGGGGCAAGGGCCGAGTATGTCCCAGGCAGCCGAGTGAGCAGGAAAGTGCAAGCGGGATGTAGGGCTAACCCCAGACTGTCTGCCCTCTTTGGCAAAAAGTCCGTGGTGGGCCCGCCGAAAGGCCCTTGAAGCCGTAGAGAATGGAGTTAGTGAAGGGGTAGGAAAAAGAGCACTAGGGCAGTTTCAGCCTGGCTGCTCACGGCCTACGTGACCTTAGAAAGACAGCAGGCCTGCTTCCTCAGCTCCCAAATGGGGCTGGGTGTTGTTCAGTTGCTAAATCACGTTCGACTCTTTGTGACCCCATGGACTGTAGCACCCCAGGCAACTCTGTCCTCCACTATCTCCTGGAGTGTGCTCAAATTCATGTGCATTGAGTCAGTGATGCTATCTAACCATCTCATCCTCAGTCTCCCTCTTCTCCTCCCCTCAGTCTTTCCCAGCATCTTTTCCAGTGAGTCGGCTCTTCGCATCAAGTGGCCAAAGTATTGGAGCTTCAGCTTCAGCATCAGTCCTTCCAACGTATATTCAAAGTTGATTTCCTTTAGGATTGACTGGTTTGATCTCTTTGCTGTCTAAGGAACTCTCAAGAGTTTTCTTCAGCACCACAGTTCAAAAGCATCAATTCTTCGGCACTCAGCCTTCTTTACGGACCAACTCTCACAACTGTACACGACTCCTGGAAAAACCAGAGCTTAGACTAGACAGACATGTGTCGACAAACTGGCCTTTAATATGCTGTCTACGTTTGTCATAGCTTTCCTTCCAAGGAGCAAGCGTCTTTTAATTTTATGGGGCTAGTACTTCTGGCCTTTTAGGGTTGATGAGGAGATGAAATAGTGTACCCTCTGCAGACTGCCTGACACATAGCACTTTAGTTGTTAAAATCTCTGACTCCAGAGACAGGCAGCTAGCTAGCTGTGTGATCTTGGCCCGTTTCCTTCACTTCTCTGAACCTCAGTTTTCAGGAGGTTCAGGGACAGCTGAGTCAAAACCACCTCACTGGCTTGTTGCAGGAGATAAATGAGAAAATGCAAGGAAAGCATTTGGCAAGGGGCCCGGACACGGTACAGGCTTCATGAAGAGCTGGTTGTTCCCTTCTGCTCTCAGCCCCTGCCCTGATGCACGCCCAGGCTGGGTGACAGTCAGGGTCAACCGGGAGCAACTCCCACTAACGATGTTCCTGAAGGAGTGGACTCCCTCCTCCCAGACAACCACTCAGCTCTGCTAGCCTGGCATCAGTGGGCCCCGGAGAAGACTGAGACCAAGGGTAGAGGCTGGGCCTTAGTTGGAGCGGGGTGAGGGGTGGATGTGTGCTTGCCTGCGGGGTAGGGGGACTGTCGCCTCTCCTTCTCCCGTATTGGCTCCCAGACCTGCAACATGATCACCACCTTGACCCCGGGCGGGAACAACTGCACTGAGGCCATCCTGTGACGCGAGTCCCTCAGTAAGGCCCCCTTAACCTTGAGCAGCTGCCGCGTGCGCGGCCAACAGCTGGGCCCCGAGGCCCATAAATCACTGATGGCACAAGCCAGCCAGTGCGATCCGCAGGGCGGCTGCCAGGGGTGGGGGTGGGGATGTGGTAGCAGGCAGAGGCTCAGAAGCACTCCCGCTTACCCCCTCCCCCAAGCCATTCCATTCAAGCCCAGGGTGGCGCTTTGTAGGCTTGCTGGGCAAACTTTCCTTGAATCCACTGAGGTCAGACGCTGCACACGGGGAAGCGGAGTGGACGTCTGGGGAGGGTACACGCGTCTTCCAGCCGGAGGCCCCGCGCATCTTGCCTGCGTCCTGGCGGGCGAACCCCTGGGCGCGCAGGAAGTCAGCTAATCCTGCGGATTCCACAAATGCGCCCAAACATATGCTCCCCGCCGCGGCCACCGGGCAGAGGCAGGGAGACCACCACCCAGGGGACTCGGACACACGCCCCGGGCGATGTTAGGGCAGGGCACCAGAAGACAGCCTGGATTTTTCCATTATCTGATGAGAGTGCATTCCAGACCATTCATCCACGTGTTTACTTTGCTCCTGTGTGATTTGTCTAGAAATGTCTGTAATGGCATTTTCCCTTGAACATTGTAATAGGCCGCGGAGAGGAGAAGAGTGTTAACCATTATTTGCCATCAGACTCCTCACAACAAAAACTGGCAGGTGGTGGAAACACACATGGGTGGTTGATAGGACCTTCTGGCAATCTGCCCCGCTTGTTTAGGTCTTGAAAAGACTGAAAGGAAAAGTACAAACATGGAAACAGTTGTTTGGGCTGGTGGGGTGATTTGCTTTTAATTGTACCTGGCAAAATGAATCTATGGGGTGGGGAGGACGGTAGCCCTGGCGACTGGTGGTGACTGGGCAGGGTTTCTGGGGGTGTCAGTGATGTTCTGTGGTCCATACAGAAGTAGGTTGTTATCTGGGTTGTTGTTATTGTTCAGTTGCTCAGTCGTGTCTGACAGCGACCCCATGGACTGCAACACGCCAGGCTCCCCTGTCCATCACCAACTCCCAGAGTTTACCCAAACTCATGTCCATTGAGTTGATGATACCATCCAACCATTTCATCCTCTGTCACTCCCTTCTCCTCCGGCCCTCAATCCTTCCCAGCACTGGGGTCTTTTCCAAGGAGTCGGCTCTTCGCATCAGGTGGCCAAAGTATTGGAGATTTGGCTTTTGCATCAGTCCTTCCAATGAGTATTCAGGGTTGATCTCCTTTAGGATTGACTGGTTTGATCTCCTTGCTTTCCAAGGGACTCTCAAGAGTCTTCTCCAACACCATGATTACCTGTTTGCTCTATTCACCTAGCTGGACACTTACTATTTGTGTGCTTTCGTGTAAATTTTACTTTAATAGAATGTTTGCTTTCACAAATGATTGTGAATGATATTTTTCTTATTTGTAAACAGTAAGATATTTTCAAAGGTACTCATAGAATGAAAGGGAATTGACTGATTACCGAAGCCGATTCCCCTGCTGTGCTGATGAGAAAGGAAGAGTCAGAATGAAACTGTTCAACCAGACCCACCGAGTCAGAGGCCGAACCAGAAAAGGGAGCTCAAAACCCCCTCATTTCTACTCTACCAAACCAGGTGATCTCTGCAAGCCTGGATTAAGAAAACTTTTAGTGGATCATGATGTTTTTTAAAAAGAATGCTGACAACATTTAAAAATTAATATGTGTTACTTTAGTTTTTGGATTGGTTATATGTACAAAAGCTCCAAAATTTAAAAAGTTACCAAAAAAGTATATGCTGCAAAGTGTCAGTCCCATTTTAAGGGATTCTGTCCCACCCCAGCCTAGGTACCATTGCAGAGACTTCTGGGCATCTTTATGGAGCCAATCTGTGTGTGATTAACATGCTTTTCTTATTCACACGAAGGGAACACACTGAACACACCATTCTACACCTCATTCCCATCACTTCCTAACTCACACTGAACCCTTTTCATTTTACCATCTGAGCCACCAGGGAAGCTCTAACCCTGTTCATTTGAATACCCTTAGCTACTGCCCAACCACATCCCTGCCTTTCAAAGGCTATAGAGTGCTCCTTTGTATGGACTATTTAAACAAATCCTCTATTAGTGGACATTTAGACTGATTCTAATCAGTTGATATTAGATCGATGCTGCAATATGTAGACTTTTCCATGTTATTTGGCAAAAGTGTACATAGATCGTAGGATAAATTCCTGGAAGCAGTAGTGGCTCAAGGGTGCATCCACTTAGAATTTTACTAAACATAGCCATATTGATAGCCTAAACTGTGTCATCTTACAATCTCATAAACAAGGTACCAGAGCACCTGTTTCCCTCTACTCTTGCGACACAGTGTTTTCAAATTCTTTGGATGGTGCCGATCTGATAAATTCAAAAGGGTATGTCAGGCTGATTATCATGTATGTTTCTCTTATTCTAGGCAGACTGAACATTTTTTCATTTGTTTGAATCATTTGTTTTTTTCACTGTGGGAACCATCTGTCCATATCCTCTGTCCATTTCTCTATTCTTTTTTTTTTTATTTTTCAATTCCATTTTAAATTGAGTTGTTGGCTTTGTATTATCAAATTTTTTTTTGGGAATGTCATTTGTAGAGTGAAAAAAATCACATTCTTCAGCACAAAAATCAGTTATACTTTGTGTGTTCCTTTCATGGTCTCTTCCAGGAGCATACATGCTTTGACACTGTTACAACTAATTAATAGTATCTACCATTTGGTGGAGGTTTCCCAGGTGGCTCAGTGGTAAAGAATCCACCTGCCAATGCAGGAGACTCAGGTTTGATCCCCGGTTTGGGAAATATCCCCTGGAGGAGGAAATGGTAACCCATTCCAGTATCCTTGCCTGGAGAATTTCATGGACAGAGAGATGCCTGACAGGCTGCAGTCCATGGGGTCACAGAAGAGTCGAACATGACTTAGCAACTGAACAACAACACCCATTTAGTGAGTACTTCCTGGTTGCCAGGCATTGTTCTAACAGTCCTAAGGGTACATGAAATTTCTAGTTCTGCTTTTTCACATAATGCAGCAGGAGTGGTTTTCATGTTGCAACATTGTCTTTATGACTCTCACTTGCAATGGCTACTTAGCAAGCTGTCAAGATAGTGGCTATCCTATCATGGAATCAGTTGTTTTCTAATTGTTAACTTTCAGTTGCATCTATTGCTTTATCATTTCTGATTAGTAAACTCTTCAAATCTATTTTAATTAAATTAAATTCTTTAATTTAATTAAATTCTTACACTGATGTTGTGAGTTGCATCTTACTTTGCCTGCGTTTTCACTCGTGTCTCCAGGCTCCTCTGTCCATGGGATTTTCCAAGCAAGAACACTGAAGTAGGTTGCCATTCATTTCCTTCTCCAGGGGATCTTCCCGATCCAGGGATTGAACCTGTGTCTCCTGCATTGACAGGCAGATTCTTTACCACCGAGCCACCACGGAAGGCCTCAAAGTACATAGCAGGGTCTTGATTGATTTCACCCATGCACAGCCAACTCAGAATTCAGCCTAGGCAGGATCTTTTTGCTTTGGAATAGAACAGAGCAGAACTGATGTCAGATGTGGGTGGAGACAGATCTGAAAGGAGCTTCCCACCCTGGTGATTAAGATTCATCTGCTCTGTGAACCGACATCCAAGTGATAATTATGGGGACCAGGTAAGCCAGCACTACCCAAAACTTGTTGTATTAATTGGTTGTGATTATAGATGATTCCCTATTTCTGTGTTACAGAGCTTTTTTTTCTTTTAGTTATAAAGTAGGCAGTGAGGAGAGCTGCAGAAGAGATGAAGAGTTTCCAGGGTGGGAGCAGAGGGGAGTGGAATTCTGAGGAAGAAAATGGGAGGAGGGGTGGGGAGGGTGGGGGAAGGGGGCAACCAAAAGTGTGGATTGCCCCGGGTCTTTGAGACACAGCAAGCCCACGAGGGCATCTGACCCGCTTTTTGGCAGGAATTCTGCTGTTAGGCAGGTCGGAACTCTTGCCTACACACCTGAATGGGTTCAGCCAAGACAGACGAAACTCTGTCGGTCCCCAGTACTCCAGAGTGAGGTGACCCGCCCCTTCGAGCACTGGCCGGGGCTGGCAAGTGGAGTTATTTCTTTGCTGTACTGGTGACTGGATGCTCAGCACCCCCAGGTCCTCATATCCAGGGAAATCAACCAGCTCCTTCCCAGAGGTTCCCACCTGGAACACCCAGGACACTGCTTGACTATTCCAACCTGCACACAGGTTGTAGGTTGCAGCTTCTCAGTGTTGTGGCTCTGAGGTTTTATCACTATCAACTTTGGTTGCCAAGGCAACCACACAGCAGTTTGGTCTCCTGATACTCACTCATCTAGGCTGGCTGAAGTGGCAGATGATTGGGGCTGTTGTTGGTGTTTTGTAAATTCTATCATTAAATCTGTGCTGTGCTGAATCACTCAGTCATGTCCAACTTTTTATGACCCCATGGACTGTAGCCCACCAAGCTCCTCTGTCCATAGGGATTCTCCAGGTAAGAATACTGGAGTGGGTTGCCATGCCCTTCTCCAGGGGATCTTCCCAACCCAGGGATCGAACCCAGATCTCCTGCCTTGCAGGCAGATTGTTTACTGACTGAGCCACCAGGGAAGCCCAAGAATACTGTTGTGGGTAGTCTATCCCTTCTCCAGGGGTTCTCCCTGATCTAGGAATCCAACTGGGGTCTTCTGGATTGTAGGTGAATTCTTTACCAGCTGAGCTACCAGAGAAGCCTTCATTAAATCTTCTTCACTTCAAAAAAGCGCATAGAAATGGCCACCCAGTGGCTGTCTGGGTTCACACTTCTAGGTCCAGTTCTTTCTCCCTTGTCTTCCTCCTCGCCTACTGGACAAATGCAGAGATCACCAGAGGGAAGGGCTGGTGTGGGAAGGAGGAGGTGTGTCCACAGAGAGGCTCAGCAGTGAGCCAAGCAGTGGTCCTTCATTCTTTTTTTTTTTAAGATTTTTCTCTGACTTCCCTGGTGGTACAGTGGATAAGAATCCGCCTACTAAAGCAGGGACACAAGTTTGATTCCCAGTCCGGGAAGATTCCACATGCCTCGTGGGGCAGCAAAACTCGTGTGCCACAACTACAGAGACTGCCCACCTAGAGCCTGGCCTCCACAGCAGGAGAAGCCACCGCAGTAAGAAGCCCATGCACCTTAAGGAAGAGCAGTGCCCGCTTGCTACAACTGGAGAAAGCCCTTGCTCAGCAATGAAGACCCAGCAGAACCAAAAATAAAATGAATAACATTTTCTTTTAAGATTTTTTTTTCCCCGATGTGGACCATTTTTAGAGTCTTTATGGGACTTGTTACAATATCGCTTCTGTTTTATGCTCTGGGTTTTTTAGCTGGGAAACACGTGAGATCTTAGCTCCCCGATCAGGGATAGAACCCACACCCCCTGCACTGGAAGGCGAAGTCTTAACCACTGATCCTTCACTCTTGCGTTGTTCTTCACAGCTTGCTGAATAGGCCCCTCCCTTGCTGATGCCACCAGCCTGAGGTCACACAGCCAGGGAAGCAGATCCAGACACAAGCTCCAGTGTGCTCATATCCAATCTGTGGCTCTGTTTCCTGCAACCAAGAGGGAGAATCTAGGGAATTGTGGGAGAGGTGAGTCTCCAGGGAGAATGGGGGACAGCGGGTGGTGGTCACTGCTCAGCTGTGCTATCCCAGGTGCCAGGCTATGCCAGCCAGCCCAGCTTCCTTCAACCCCAGCTTCCTGGACTCAGACTCACAGAACCCAGTACCAACCACAGTGTGTTGAAATGAGTCCGTGATTTGCCTGCCTCCTTGTAGTGATGCCTGCTTGTTTTCCAAGCATCTCTCTTTCCACTGGGAGGCTGACTCTACCCCATCCCATGGCAGGATGGTCACTCCTAGGGACTTGTTGCTGTTCAGTCACTAAGTTGTATCCAACTCTTTGTGACCCCCTCAACTGCACATGCCAGGCTTCCCTGTCCTCCACTATCTTCCAGGGTTTGCTTAAATTTATGTTCATTGAGTTGGTGATGCTTTCTAAGCATTCCATCCTCTGCCACCTTCTTCTCCTTTTGCCCTCAATCTTTCCCAACAACATGGTCTTTTCCAATGAGTCACCTCTTCCCATCAGGTGGCCAAAGTATTGGAGCTTCAGCTTCACCATCAGTCCTTCCATTGAATAGTCACAGTTGATTCCCTTTAGGATTGACTAGCTTGATCTCTTGGCAGCCCAAGAATCTCTCAAGAGTCTTCTCCAGTACCACAGTTCAAAAGAATCAGTTCTTCAGCACTCAACTTTCTTTATGGCCCAGGGCCTTGAGTACCACCTAACTATAGGACTGGGCCCAGCAGTCAAGGTTTGGACAATGAAGGTGCCCAATCTCAACCCAGAGTGACTGGTCAGAGGAGCATGCAGCCCTGTCTCAGCCAAGCAGTTACTTCCCATCCATTTGCTTAGGGACACCAGGAGGGACAGGGTTCCTCTTTCAGGTTATGACCTTCGAAGGCAGGGGCTGGAGTTTGTCAGCAGCTGCCTTTCCCACCAGATGGAGAACGTCTGGCTATGGCCAGAAGGAATGAGACACACATTCGAGGAGAAATAGGGACAAGCAGGGTCAGGAAAAGGAGAGCCTTGCCCATCCTATGCCTTCCAGCCATGCTTCAAGAATACCTCCCCTGGGCTTCACTGTTACCTGGTCACCCAATTTCTACACCAACTCAAGAGGAAGGCCAGATATATTTTCTGACTGGGATCCAGAGTTACCAGTGATCAGAACTGCCATAGTTACTGACTATTCTTAGCATAAATGAAATGCCCAGCCTCAGTGAATCAGTAGTGAAAGAAGTGAAGGTGTTAATCATTCAGTCATGTCAGACTCCTTGCAACCCCATTGACTGTAACTCTCCAGGCTCTGTCCATGGGATTCTTCAGGGAAGAATACTGGAGTGAGTAGCCATTCCTTTCTCCAGGGGATCTTCCCAACTCAGGGATCGAACCCAGGTCTGCTGCATTGCAGATGGATTCTTTACTGTCTGAGCCACCAGGGAAGCCTGGTGAAATGAAACGAAATGCTCAAATGAAGTGAATTTCAAGTGAAATGCCCAACATCAGTGAATCAGTAGAACACAGTGCTTAAGAGCACAGTTCTGAAAAGCCATATTACCTGGCTTTGTGAATTCACTAGCAGTAGAAATTTAGCTATATTAATTGTCTTCCTCTAAACTTCATCCTTTTTATCTGTAAAATGGGGATGATAAAGATACACTCATGATAAGTACTCAATATAGGTGGGTTGCTATTTTTCCTTTGTTGCTTGTTATACCATTAGAGGACTTCTCAGGTGGCGTTAATAGTAAAGAACCCATTTGCAATGCAAGTAGATTCTGGAGACAAAGATTTGATCCCTGGGTAGGGAAGATCCCCTGGAGGAGGGCATGGCAACCCACTCCAGTATTCTTGCCTGAAGAATCCACAGGGACAGAGGAGCTTGGCAGCTACAGTCCATTGGACCGAAAAGAGTTGGATACAACTGAAGCGACTTCACACGCATGCATACTGTTAGTATTTTCATTTTAATATTCATTATATGTGTTTGGATTATGATGATAATTGTTGGCTAATGTTTTTTTCTACAATTGATATTTTTTTGAAGGCCCATGTGCCAGGTGGTGTGCTAAGTTCTCTATGTGTATGATCTCAGGACAAGTATGAGAAATGGCAACCCACTCCAGTATTCTTGCCTGGGAAGTCCCAGGACACAGCTTAGCAACCTAACAACAACAACGAATTGTCCTCTTGCAGAGATGCACACAACGCTATTATTGCTCTCATGATACTCACAGAAGAGAGAGGGAGCCAATTGTGGACATGGAAACCAGCAAATCCGAGGAAGAACAGAGTTACGGAAGACGCTGCAATGTAGGGGTACACGTAAGCTGGCAAGAGCAGAGACACCTCCACCCATGTGTTTCCAGCACCAGACACAGCTCCTGGTAGCCAGCTGGGGTTTAGTTAGTGTTGAATGAACAGAAGAGCCAGTGATTCTGGGGAAGGGCCCCCTGGGAACATGTTCTCCAGGCTGGGGCTTACAGAAAAGAGTTGTATTGGGCCAGGGGAGACTGAGTGAAAATTCCTGGCTTTGAGAAATCCAGATTTACTTTTAACATGGAAAACTTGGGGAATCTCACATTAAAACCTGGGCTTGGGGGCCTCTCCTGGGAAGTTGGAAGATCTTGCAAGCTGGGGCCCACAGTTCTTCCAGGTGACTGTCTCTTTGCTGAGCAGCAGTGGCTCCCTGCAGGCATGAGCCTCATTGTCCTTCAGTCATTTGCTCCTCCTTTCCTTCCTGGTCCTCGAAGGCAGCTGTGTAGACTCTTGTATTGAATGCGCGCTCCTGGGTTTCCTCACTACTCTTATTTATAAAGCTTTTAAATCAGCGATCCACAACTTGAGGGGTGCGGGAACGATAGCTTCTTACACACTAGAAAGATGCTAGCACAACTCCTTCCCCCTGTCCTTCCTCTCCCCACGCACGATGAAGATCACTTTTGGAGGCCCAACCTCACCCCTGGCACGCTAGCAGCGCTGAAGTGTGGAAATTCCACCCACGAAGTTTCCCTGATTCTGCAGGAAGATGTGTAGACTCTCATCTCACACACCATCCCTGTCCTTCCTCTCCCCACGCACGATGAAGATCACTTTTGGAGGCCCAACCTCACCCCTGGCACGCTAGCAGCGCTGAAGTGTGGAAATTCCACCCACGAAGTTTCCCTGATTCTGCAGGAAGATGTGTAGACTCTCATCTCACACACCAGCATCACCCCCTCCTCTCTAATCATCGCTAGAGCTTGTCACCTAGCAACAAAGCATCCGTGGGGTAGCAACCGCTCACCAGTTCATTCATCCCTTCAACAGACACTGACTGAGTTGCTCCCACGCCCTGGAAAGGCAGAGACTCAAAAAAGATGGTTGTGAGAATGAATGAAGATACAGGGATGAATGAGGCCTGAAAGGAGGTCAGACTCTGGAGAAAAAACAGATTAAAAAAAAAAAAGATTTATAATACAGGCCAGGATAGATGTATGTATGCACATGTAAATTCCAAAGAGGAAGCAACAGTCCTATACAGGGAAGTCAGAGACTGAAGATGGAATAGTTCAGTTAGGTCTTAAGAGAGGCAGGAGTTTGTTGGGACAGGAAGAAAGAACAGGAGAAACCACATTCCCGGGCACAGGAACATCACAGGCGAAGGCTCCAGGCAGGTGGAACCACACGGTGGGTCTGAGGCCACAGGGAAGTATCAATATCAATAAAGCAAAGAATGTACCAAGATTCTGAAAAATCTACATCCATGAAGGGTCAAGCCAGTCTCAACATTCAGACAATAAGATTGGGTTTCCTTTGAGAAAAAGGGTGGACTCGCATCCCTGCATAGCCCCCTCTGAACACAGGGCCTGGACTGCGCCGGTCAGGAGAATGTTTGCAGAATAAAACTGAAGATGAAACAGAGACAGGAAGGGAAAACAGGAACCATCCACACGCCAGGCACAGCCAAGACACTGCCTGAAAGTGAAAGTCTCTCAGTCGTGTCCGACTCTTTGCAACCCCGTGGGCTCTTCTGTCCATGGAATTCTCCAGGCCAGAAGACTGGAGTGCGCATAGCTGTTCCCTTCTCTAGGGGATCTTCCCAACCCAGGGATCGAACCCAGGTCTCCCACATTGCGGATGGATTCTTTACCATCTGAGACAGTAGGGAAACCCAGATGCTTCCTGGGTGCTTCCCAAATACTTTCTTACAGAAGTCCCCTGCACACGAATGAGTTCTGTCCGAGAGTGAGTTTGTCAGCTCAATTTGTTCACAACTCCAACGAAGTTAGCCTAGGTACCCAACTAACACAATTGACTTTATAGTGCTGTACAAAGTTTAGAATACTTATCACACAAATCATATATTCATTAAAAAACAAACACAAAAAATAAAGAAAACATTTTTAATCTGACAGTACAGTACCCCAAAAAGTACAGTACTACAGTACGACAGCTGGCATACAGGGGCTGGCACGCACGTGTGCATCTTTGAAAGTTTGCAGCTTGAAGATTCATGTACAGGGAACTGACCGTACCTGTTTCCTTCTGGAAAAGGGGACGACAGAGGACGAGATGGTTGGATGGCATCACTGACTCAATGGACATGAATTTGAGCGAGCTCCAGGAGGGATGGTGAAGGACAGGGAAGCCTGGCGTGCGGCAGTTTATGGGGTCACAGAGAGTCAGACGTGACTGGGTGACTGAACACCAACACCAAGGCGGCTGGCACACGGGCTGGGCGCGCTCGCATCGTGTGCTGCCTGCCTCTCTGTTCTTAATCATGCCGCTATGTGTTCTCCATTCATTAATTCCTTTGTTCATTTGCAGGCAGGAGAACAGAGACAAAACTAGCTGTTTTAGCAGGGAGAAATTAATGGGAGAAATTGGTTAAACAGATTTTTAAAAATATGTTTTGTTTATCTATGGCGGCACCGGGTCTTCTTTGGACTTTCTCTAGTTGTGGCAAGCAAGGGCTATTCTTTGTTGCAGCGCGCAAGCTTCTCACTGCGGTGGCTTCTCTTGCGGCAGAGCACAGGCTCTAGGTACATGAGTTTGGGTACTTTTGGCGCCAGGGCTCAGTATTTGAGGCACTCAGGCTCAGTAGTTGTGGCACAGTCTTATTTGTTCCGAGGTATGCGGAACCTTCCTGGACCAAGGATTGAACTCCTGTCCCTGGCATTGGCAGGCAAATTTTTATCCACTGTACCACCAGGGAAGTCCTAAACAAATATTGTAGGTTGCGGTGGCTTCTCTTGCGGCAGAGCACAGGCTCTAGGTACACGAGTTTGGGTACTTTTGGCGCCAGGGCTCAGTATTTGGAGGCTCTCAGGCTCAGTAGTTGTGGCACACAGTCTTATTTGTTCTGAGGTATGCAGAACCTTCCTGGACCAAGGATTGAACCCCTGTCCCTGGCATTGACAGGCAAATTTTTATCCACTGTACCACCAGGGAAGTCCAAAACAAATATTGTAGCACTGAAAAGGCGAGGCTGGAGTTAACAGAGAGACAGTAACTGCAGGTGGCCACCACCTGCCTTGGGCCTGGGAGGACAAGGCAAGAGCTAGAGCTGGAGAACCTGCACACCTGGAGGAGGGGCCCATGGAGCTTGGACTCCAATGAGGCCATCATGATACCACCACACCTCCTCCTCCACCAGTTCCTCAAAGCACCCATTATTCCTCTGCATCCCTAGGTTTCCCAGTGCAAGCGCCAAAGACTCTCTACTGGAAGGACGTTCTTGGGCCACAGGAACTTACTCGGACTGAATGTGCCAGGAAATTAACACTCTCAGGAGCAGCCCTGAAGGACAGGAAGTAGAAGTTAGTGGATAAGTAGCATGCTTCCCTAATCCAGAGTAGCGCCATCCCAAGGACTGCTCTGCGCCACTTCCAAAGGGAGTCTGTGATGAGCTCGAGCTGCCCACAGCGGTGCTGTTGCTAGTCGCTCAGTTGTGTCAGACTCTTTGCGACCCCGTGGACTGTAGCCCAACAGGCTCCTCTGTCCATGGGGTTTCTCCAGGCAAGAATATTGGAGTGGGTAGCCATTTCCTTCTCCAGGGGATCATCCCGACCCAGGAACTGAACCAGGTCTCCCATATTGCAAGTAGATTCTTTAACATCTGAGTCACCAGGGAAGCCCCCAGGGGTAACCAATCATTAATGTACCCCGTATATCAGCCACATCCTGGGCATCAGCTTCCTTACCTTTCCTGTCTTACTGTATCAGCTTCCTTACCTTTCCTGTCTTACTTTTCCACTCCTCTTACTGGGACTTCCTGGGTTCATTTTCAAAATAAGCTATTTGCTCTCATATTCTTGCCTAAGGACCTGCCTCTGATGAAATCTAAGGTAAGACGTTACCAGAAGTGGTTCTAGGAAGTAAGCTCTCAGAACGGGATTTTGGAATTGGATCACTTACTTGCCAACCAGATAGCAATGAGGACTCTGTTATTCATGGTGAGTGGGATGGGGATGACCCCAAACATGATGGACCAGCACAAGGACTAAGACTCTCATCTTTGGTTGATGGGGCTGCGGTAGCGGTAGAAGATGCTGCGTTGGCATCTGCAACAATGCTACTGCATGCAAAACACCAGGGTCAGGGATTCTTATAAGGATTTGGGGGCTTTAAAAAATATATATTTATTTATTTGGCTGCGCTGGGTCTTAGTTGCAGCATGTGAGATCTAGTTCCCTGACCAGGGATCAAACCTGGGCCCCCTGCATTGGGAACATGGCGTCTTGGCCACTGGATCACTAGGGAGGTCCCTAGTTGGCTGTTATAACTGCCACAAGAACCCAAAAGGAAGAAAACAATTGGCTCAAGTCAGTCAACAATCAACTCAGAGCATGATGTGGAAGCCAGAAAGTCACCATGGTGATGTCTAAAGATACCCTCATCTCCTGCAGCCAGAGGACAGAGAGTGCTGGAAATGAGGCCCAAGATTTTATTTATGAGTTACAAAGAAGGCTGAACTTGCAGCCCCAGCAAATCTCCTCTGCTAGGGACTAGAAAGAGAAGGAGTGAGGCTCTGAGGCCTGGATGTGACATTGAGTAGATGCCTTCAGTTCAGTTCAGTTGCTCAATTGTGTCCGACTCTTTGTGACCCCATGAATCGCAGCACGCCAGGCCTCCCTGTCCATCACCTACTCCTGGAGTTCACTCAAACTCATGTCCATCGAGTCGGTGGTGCCATCCAGCCATCTCATCCTCTGTTGTCCCCTTCTCCTCCTGCCTCCAATCCCTCCCAGCATCAGGGTCTTTTCCAATGAGTCAACTCTTCACATGAGGTGGCCAAAGAATTGGAGTTTCAGCTTCAGCATCAGTCCTTCCAGTGAACACCCAGGACTGATCTCCTTTAGGATGGACTGGCTGGATCTCCTTGCAGTCCAAGGCACTCTCAAGAGTCTTCTCCACCACAGTTCAAAAGCATCCATTCTTCAGCCCTCAGCTTTCTTCACAGTCCAACTCTCACATCCGTACATGACCACTGGAAAAACTATAGCCTTGACTAGACAGACCTTTGTTGGTAGTAAAGAATCCGCCTGTAATGCAGGAGACATGGGTTTGATCCCTGGGTCTTGAAGATCCCCTGGAGAAGGAAATGGCAAGCCACTCCAGTGTTCTTGCCTGGGAAGTCCCGAGCACAGAGGGCCTGGCAGGCTTCAGTCCATGGGGTGGCAAACAGTTGGATACAACTCAGCATGTGATGGATTTGTAAGTAACAATTTGCTTTGAGAATTCGGGTGAATCACTCCAGTCAGTAGAGTAACCTCTTTCTTTACCAGATGGGAAGTGCCAAATGTCCAGATTCCAACTGAATGAAACCATAGCTGTGTCCCCTAATATTAGGACAAATTCCTCCTTTGGGAACTAAGGCCTCCCATCAAGCTAAAGGTGTGGGAGAAGGAGCTGAAAGTAGGTGTAACAATGAGAGGTGCTGCTCCTGGTCTAGACCTTCAAACAGCACCACATATTGACCACACATGCAAGAAAGCACATATAAAACAGACTCCCATCCTTTCAGGGTGTTCTTCTCAACTGGCATCAGAAAAGAACTTCCAGTAGGTCATTCCACCATCTTTCAGGGCAGCTGTCCCTAGGTTATGGGGTACATAGTAACACTACTGAATTCTATGCATGCATGTTCACACCTACAGTTCTTTTGCTAGGAAGCCAGTCCCTTGATTGGATGTGCTGTTGCATGGAATACTATGAAAGGGCAAAGGCATTCTAAGAGACTATGGATGGCGATGCAGGGAGAAGCACTGATGACAGGATGCATATTTTTTCTAGAGAAGAAAACTGCTGCCAACTCTATGATGAAAGGGGTCCAGTGTAACCAGCCTACAAGCAAGTGGCTAGCTCCTGGGGGATGATGGCATGCAGGGTTGGGGAGGTGAGTGCTGGTCTCTGCTTTGGGAGGTTATACACTCAGCAACGGCAGAAGCCAGATCAGCTTGTTGAGGGAAGGGCCTTGTTAGCTGTGCATATTATCTTCATCCTTGCCACATGGACCCACTTGAACCAGGATGGCCAGGGAAAGAGGCTGACTGACAGCCACGGAATGTGTCATTTTGTCCACTTGATAATGCTGAGAGCCTCCTCTGCAACAGATATCCTGTGAAGAGCATTCAAATACGACACAAATAGGTCCACACGGCCTGTTCCGAGCACCCCGTCTACAGAGCTCCTCCCTAGTTTCCCCGTTGGACTTCCCTGGTGGCTCAATGGTAAAGACTCTGCCTGCAATACAGGAGACCCGGGTTTGATCCCTGGGTCGGGAAGATCTCCTGGAGTTAGGGCATGCAACCCACTCCAGTGTTCCTGCCTAGAGAATCCCGTGGACAGAGGAGCCTGGCAGACTACAGTCCATAGTGTTGCACAGAGTTGGACATGACTAAATTGACTTCAGCAGCAGCAGTTTTCTGGTTACTTCCAGTCCTGATCCTTCAAGCCTCTGTTAGTCACGGCCTGTAAGTCTAACCTCAGGTCATCCCCAAGTCTAGACCATGTAGACAATGACATACACTACTCCAGTTTCGCCCCATGGGAGGATTTCTCTTCACCATTGCTTTTTCAAGAACACTCATGATTAGGGTTGTAGGGTGACAGGCTGATGGGGAACTTATAATAGAAGGATCAGGCTGAAAACACCTGATCAATCACCAAGAGACAATGAGCCTTTTTGTGATGCATCAGGAAGTTCCCAGCATGATTAGAAAGACATTGCTTTTGTTGTTTAGTTGCAAAATCATGTGCAACCTCCTGGACGCACCACAAGGCTCCTCTGTCCATGGGATTACCCAGGCGAGAATACTGGAGTGGGTTGCCATTTCCTTCTCCAGGGGATCTTCCCAACCCAGGATTGAATTCTCATTCCCTGTGTCTCTGGCATTGGCAGGCAGATTCTTTACCACTGAGCCAATGTGGAAGCAATGCCGTCGGCAAAACTCAGTGTGGAAAATTCTAAAACACAAATGATCTGGTTTCTTAAAATTTTTTTAAAGGAGAGGAAATGTTATAGATTAAAAGAGGGTTAAGAGACAAATCAATCAAGTGCAAAAATATGAACTTATTTGTATCCTGACTGTAACACACAAATTATTAGAAAATCACTTATGGATAATCAGGAAACTGTGAACACTGGTGACTGGCTATTAGATAATTATTTAGGAATTTCTGTTACTTGTTTTTAGGTATGAAAATTATTTTGGAGTTATGTTAAAAAACTAAGTTCTTGACTATGAAAGACTGAATCCTTCCCTGTTAGAGATACATACTGAAGTCCATTTATGACTGAAAGAGAATGAATTCTAAGACTTGCTTGAAAGCAACCAGGCAGGTATGGATGAAACAAAATTGTATGTGGATAAAGACAGATGTTAGATGACAGGTATGGGTTCATTATATTATTCTACTCTCTAGTAAATCTTAAATTCTCTGTACTAAAATGTCATTTCACTTTGTTTTAATGTATCTTCTTTGGCCTCATTTCTCTAGTTTCTGCTCACACCACAGTTTCTCCAAAGATTAATCCCTCCCTCACTCATGCTCTCTCAGGTCCCTCTGGTTTGGCTTTCAACTATGTTGCTCGTTTGAAATTACTCCCACCAACTTCACCAAGGGTGTCCCGGTTATGAGATTAAATGGTCACTTTTTCTTTGTCCTCCTTCTCCTTGACCTCTCCATGATATTCCACACGGTCAATCCCTCTCTCTTTCTTTGGAACGCTTTCTTTCCTTGACGTCTGAGAGACCACTCTCCTGATTTCCCTCCAACTTCACCGGCCACTATCTATTCCAGTCCTGTGATTTTAAATACACTACCGGTTCTCAACTTCCGGATTTAAATCTCTATCCCTTGGGACTTCCCTGGTGGTCCAGTGGTTAAAACTCCACTCTTGGAATCTCTAGCCCTGCTCTCATCCCCGGGAATTCTCCTCAAATAGCTACCTTCCCATGGTATCTCCACTTGGATACCTCAGTGGCAGCTCAGGTGTAACATACCGAACTCCATTTTGGTTTTCCCCAAATCTTCCCCTAGTCTTCCTCAAGGCAGTTCAAAGCACTGCCATTCTTCTAGCTAATCCATCAGCAAATCGGGTCACTTCTACCTTCGACTGGTGTCCTGAATCACACCTCTTCTCCCTGGCTCCTCTCTGCTCAAGCTCTCACCTTGGGAACCTAATAAGCGCCCCGCCCCGCCGCGTGGAAAGCGCGGCCGGGGCTTTCACTCATCATTTCAGTCTTTCCACTCCTTCCACTGTTCAGCCTCCTTTATCTTCATGTTTATCTCCACTCCTTAATGTTTTAATCTATTCAGCTTTTAAAATGTTTTCTAAACAAACAAAGGGCTTTTCATCAAAAGCCAGTAAGTGTCTCAGGGGGCACAACTGAAATCTGACCCGATGCCAAGGATCTGTTTCACAATGACAGGTCGGGGCCGTGGGTGGAGAGTGAGGGTCAGGCAGAACCAGATGGTCACCTGCTTATAATTGTATCCGAGTGCCGCGCACCTGGGGGGGCTCATCTTACCACCGTGACTTTCGCTTATGATGAAAAATCCTCCATAATATGATTAAACAGAAAATCCAAGATTACCAACTTTCCTGCAACTTCAAGGACAGGAACTCTAGCCCGGCTCTTCGGGTCAGCCCTTGTGGCTGTGATCTCACCCATTTAGCGAGGGCTGACTGTCACTAACTGCTATCAGCGTGGCCCTGATCCTATTATCTCCACCAGGGCAGGGGTCCAGGGCGCTCCAGGGGCTCGCCTCCGCAGCTCCCAACCCCTGGTTCGGTGCCAGCGGCCGGGACACCTGGGCGGCAGCGGGGCGAGGACGGGGTTCCGTCCCCCCTGAGGCCCGGCACGTGCAGCCGCCGGGACCCCGCGCTCGCGCCCACCCCCGCTGCCCGGGACCGAGACCGCGGGACCGCCCGCGGATCAGCGAAGGTTAAGGGTCGAGGTCCGCGCTGAGCCCTGCGGCGAGGGTGGAGGGGCCCGGGGATCGCGCGCTGAAGCCAGAACAAAGGTTGGAAAGAGCGGAGCCCTAGGGCGCGGCTCTCTCCGCCCTGGGCCCAGGTGTCGGGGTGTGGCCGGACCGAGCCGGCCGCCGCCGCCCGGGTCTCCTTCCTCCGCGGAAGCCCCCGGGGTCCCGGTGGCCGCGGGGTCTCGGGACCGCCTGCCCGCGCCGAGCCACCCGCGGCCGCCTTTGTGTCCGGATCTGGGCGAACGAAACCGCCACCGGTTTGCTGTCGCGTCCGAGTTCCCTTTTCAGATTTTCCCCCACCCCACCCCCACCCTGCTCCCCGCCCGGGCGCCCGGAGGCCGCAGCCGAGGCTTCATCACTGAAAAGTAGACGCGGGCCCCGCCACCCCTACCCCGCCTCCGGAAGTGGGGCGGCCGCCGACCCCGGCCGGTCCCCCCGCCCCACCCCAGGCAGGTGCGCGGCCCTGGGGGCCACCGCGAGGCGGCGGGGCTGGGCGCGGCGGGGAGGGCCTGGGCGGCAGGCAGGCAGGGCCCTGGTGGGAGTGGCGGGGATGTCCTGGGGGTTGCGCCCGCGATAAGGAAACCCCGCAGAGCAGGAGGCGGGCACTGCACTGTTGGGAGCCGGGGGTCGCAGGCTTGGGGACGGGATTGACAGGACGCGGCCCGAGCGGCAGGCAGCGCGGGCACACGGGTTACGTGTGACCTCGGCAAGCCGCCTCTCTGGGCCTCGGCTTCCTGGTCTGTCTAATGGGAATGGCGTTTGTGCGCGCCACCTGCAGGGCTGGGCCGAGCGCCCCTCCGCTTCAGCGGGACAAACCCAGTCAAACCCGGGACAAACCCAGACAAACACAGGTCTGGGCTCCTTCCTCCCCTTAAAACGGGCTTCCCTTGTGGCTCTGCTGGGAAAGAATCCGCCTGCAGTGCGGGAGACCTGGGTTCCATCCTTGGGTGGAGGAAGATTTCCTGGAGAAGGGTTACCCACTCCTTGGCCTGGAGAATTCCATGGACTGTATAGTCCATAGGGTCGCAAAGAGTCAGACACGATTGAGCGACTTTCACTTTCACTTCCCATTAAAACAGAGGTCGGCAGAGGACCAGAGGGTTGGATGGCATCACCGGCTCAATGTGTTTGAGCAAACTTCAGGAGATGGTCAGGACAGGGAAGCCTGGCTGCTGCGGTCCATGGGGGTTGCAAAGAATCCGACACACAACACCACCCCATTAAATATTCTGAGGCTTCTGGCACCAAGCCTGTGCTGGGCGGGAGGGTGCAGTGATAAAGGCAGTGGGCTGGGCCTGGAGAAGCCAATAATGGAGACTTTCCCTCTGGCCAGAAGGTGGGCCCCTGAAGCTGCGGGAAGTCAGCCAGCCCAGGGCCCTTCTGTGTGCCAGGCCTCGGCTCTCCAGGTAGCGCCAGCCTCTTGGAGTACTTGCTTGCTCCTTGGCCTGTTTTTAGAAAGGCCACGTGACCTGAACACTGCTTCTAGAGGATAAGATCCTAGGTGTAGACTCTGAGAAGCCAGGCCCTGACCCCTCGTAGGCTGAAAGATCCTTTTCTCTTGCCACCTCTGCACTAGGAAGAGTTCTGAAGGCACCCCCTTTTCTCAGCTTTCCTCCGTCCCGCAGTGCTTAGGGCCTCAGGCCATCCCTCAGTCAGTTCCGACACGGCGCCTTAGCTGGGCTTGTCCAGGGCCTGCCCCCAGACTGTTCAGTAGGTGAGTACTGAGTGAATGGAAGAAGTCCTTTGTTCCCACATCCCCACCCGCACCCCCATGCTCCCTGTTGTGTTTAGCGGCTAAGACTTGTCCAACTCTTTTGCGGCCCCATGGTCTGTAGCCTGACAGGCTCCTCTGTCCATGGAATTTCCCAGATAAGGATACTGGAGTGGGTTGCCATTTCCTTCTCCAGAGCATCTTCCCCACCCAGGGATTGAACTCACGTGTCTTGTGTTGGCACCAGAGCATCTTCCCCACCCAGGGATTGAACTCACGTGTCTTGTGTTGGCAGGCAGGTTCTTTACCACTGAGCCACCTGGGAAGCCCCATGTGCTCCCTCCCGAGGCTTAATAAAGAAGGAAATGGCAATCTATTCCAGTATTCTTGCCTGGAGAATCCCATGGACGGAAAAGCCTAGTAGGTTACAGTCCATGGGGTCGCAAAGAGTCGGACACGACTGAGCGACTTCACCATTTACTGAGTGTCTGTGCTGTGCCAGGTTCTATGCTAAGTGCTGAGTTCATTCTTTCCAATGAGGGGGCATGGACGGGTCACTTGGGTAGTTCAGCCAAACCAAAGCTGGATGCTGGCATGGGACAGATTCTGGAGGCAATGGGCTGCTCCGCCTGTTCAGCTGAGCTGCACAGACTTGCACAACTCCATTGTCAGAGCGGCCTGGCATTCCCCGTGCAGGGACTGAAGTCAGTGCGGGGGCCTGCGCTGCCATTCTGGAAGCTTGCAGGACTGTCAGCTCAGCCAGGGTCCAGGTCCTACTGATTCTGCCCCTCAGTGTCCCTCCCATCTGCCTGGGTCTCACCATTAGTCCCCAGACCATCATCCAGAGCACCCTTCCCCTCTGATTGCCAGTTCTCCCTTTTTAACCCATCCTGACCTTCCATCTTCTGGAAAAAGCAAATTCCGTTCTTGCTTCTCTGGTGGCTCAGATGGTAAAGAATCTGCTTGCCAAGCAGGAGACCCAAGTTCAATACCTAGGCCCAGAAGATCCCCTGGAGGAGAAAAATGGCAACCCACTCCAATATTCTTGCCTGGGAAATCCCATGGACAGAGGAGCCTGGTGAGCTACAGACCATGGTGTCGAAAAGAGTCAGACACGACTGAGTGCATAACACACACAACCCCAGGGAGCAGGCCTTTTGCCACATTTTGGGGGGAAGTTTATTAGCCTCTGGGCCATATTTTTAACCTATTCTCCAGCCACCCCACTGCAGGCTTTCCGATACAGCAGAACAAACCAGTTCTCACTTCCCTGCCTGGCTTCAGCTGGGTCTCCTACCTGGGCTCCCACCATCCACACCTGCGTCTCCAGGCAGGGCCCAGTGGTCTGGATGCTGCCAGATTGAAGCTGCCTCTTGGCGCTTTTGGTTCCTCTGCAAGGACTGTGAGCTCCTAGAGGGAGACAGGACTCCCTAGAGGGAGATTAGATGTCACAGACTGCCTAATGTCCAGCACAGTGTGTGTGTGTGTGTGTGTGCAATTGCTCAGTCATGTCTGACCCTTTAAGACCCCATGGACCTGCTAGGCTCCTCTGTCCATGGAGTTTCCCAGGCAAGAATACTGGAGTGGGTTGCCATTTCCTACTCCAGGGGGTCTTTCCAACCCAGGAATCGAACCTATGCGTCTTGCTTCCCCTGCATTGACTTCATCACTAGCGCCACCTGGGAAGCACAGCACAGTGTGTGCTGAGGCAAATGAATAATAAGTGAATGAGGGACTTCCCTGGTGATCCAGTGGCTAAGACTCTGCTCTTCCAATGCAGGGAGTCCTGGGTTCAATC
Organism: Cephalophus harveyi; assembly: GCA_006410635.1. Taxonomy (NCBI): domain Eukaryota; kingdom Metazoa; phylum Chordata; class Mammalia; order Artiodactyla; family Bovidae; genus Cephalophus; species Cephalophus harveyi. The sequence goes on along the minus strand of SJYT01025601.1, from coordinate 124,509 downwards.
CCTGGTCAAGGAACTAGATCCCCCATGCTGCAATTAAAGATCTTTCATGCTATAATTAAGGCCTGGCACAGCCAAAAGAAAGAGAATTAAGTGAACAAAGGGGCCGCAGATGGGACTAGCCTGTCCCCATGGGCTCCAGTGAGTTTCCAAGACACACTTCAAGCAAATAACCCTAACCTGGTTACATTCCACCCAGCAGAGAATACCAAGGGCAGGTCTAGGGTGGGAGCTGTGAATCTGGGAAGCCCTAGACCTTGCCACAGGGCACCGCTGAAGGCCCAATAGGAGGGCAGCATGCCCCTCCCCCACCTCAGGCCACCCAGTCCCAGAAAATTGCCCCTCATCACACCCCAGCCCTGCTGTGCGAGGAGGCCTCTGGGCTTCCTGTCGGATTTTTCTATAGAGGATAGGAGGGATGGGATTTAATATTAGCTAACATTTACCACCTGCCAAGGATGTGTGAAAGGCTTTCCATGTGTATTTCATTTACTCCTCACATAGCCATCGTATAGTTGGGGAAATGAAAGCACCGAGACGTTCGGTAACTTGTGAGGACGCAGAGTGTCAGCGCCGGGATTTGATTGTAGGTTGTCTCGCCACAGAGAGGAGAAAGGGGGGCAGGGACAAGGGGGCCCCAGAGTATGTAGACTCAGACCTTTGCAAGACCTTAGGCTTTTACTCTGAGTGATATGGCAAACTAAAGAAACCAGCATTCACTACACCTGCCCTGGCCAGGCAGAGCCCTGAGGACAGAGAGAAAGTCAGGCCCCCTCCCAGGGGCTCCCAGGGCGGTGCAGTGTCCCCCAACCAACTCAGACCTGCATTGTAGAACAGCCCCTCCAACCAGCACACACGCATGAACTGGAACACTTCACTTACCTGTGTGCTGTGTTCTGATGAAGATTTATTACATACGGGTGATTAAGACAAGTTCCCTATCAATTTCTTCTTCTTTTCTTTCTCTTTCTGTGCTTGCCTTGCTTTCCTCCAGAAACATTTGGGCTCAGATGGTAAAGCGTCTGTCTACAATGCAGGAGACCCAGGTTTGATCCCTGGGTCGGGAAGGTCCCCTGGAGAAGGAAATGGCAATCCACTCCAGTACTATTGCCTGGAAAATCCCATGGACAGAGGAGCCTAGTAGGCTACAGTCCATGGGGTCGCAAAGAGTCAGACACGACTGAGCGACTTCACTTCATTATACTAGCTACAGAACTGGATTATAACCCATGGAATAAAATATCCACAAATCCATACTGATGTACATGGGTGAATGAATAAATGAGTACATAAATGAGGAAACACAGGAGAAGAAAGAGCAGCTCTTTTTTACAGAAGGATTCCAATTAATAAATGCAGAAGGAATGAGGGAAATAGGGGCTCATGATTAGAACACCATAATAATAATCATGGCAGCCAGCATCCACTGATGGATGGAAAAATTAGTGGGAAAAGTTTAAGGAGGAAGAGCGTATTTGCATTGTCTAAAATGTATTTATTAACTACAAAAAGAAAATAACTGAACAGTGGAAAAATATGGCAGACACCATCTTAACCAAGTGATTAAGCTGCATATCTCAGGAAGAAGACATATGAACATCAGCTATCCCTAATGTAATGAAAAGAAGGCCTCTTCCGTTATACTTCTCCAGAAGGCATAACCTCCCTCAAAGTGAAGGACATTCTACAAAACACTTGACCAGTACCCGTCAAAAGTGTCAAGATCACGATTAATGTAAGGAAGGACTGAGGGACCCTTAAGGGGGAGGGGAGACTAAGGTTACATGATGAGTAGACTTAAAGTACCGTCCAATGGGATCCTAGAAATGGGGCGGGGGTGGGGGAACGTTGGTGGAAAAATTGGTGAAATCTGAATAAAGTCTGCAGTTAATTTTATTCAATAGTATTGTCCCCATGTTATTTTCTTGGTTTTGATCATTATACTGTGGTTATATAAGATGTTAGCTTGAGGGGAAGCTGGGCAAGAGGATATAGGGGAACTCTCGGTGCTATTTTTGCAACTTTTCTGTAAGTTTAAAAGTATTTCAAAATAAAAAATAAAAAGAGAAAAAAAAATTTAAGAAACCAATTATAACCCTAGGACCCAGCTTATGGTCTCTAAACACAATTGCCTTCAAGAGGAACCAGAGCTCCTTCGAGAATGGCTGATTCTAGATCTGAACCCCAGAGAATTCTGGAAGATCTGGAAAACACCAGCTAGCAAAGAAGCTATCAAGACTTACAGTGTGTGGGACTTCTCTGGTGGTCCAGTGGTTTGATCCCACATGCAGCTTGGCCAAAAAGTCGAAACAAACAAAAACATACACACCTTCTCTTAAGGTTCAGTGGTCAAGAATCCACCTGCCAATGCAAGAGACACAGGTTTAATCCCTGATCTGAGAAGATCCACACGCCTCGGAGTAGTTAAGCCCGCGTGCCACATATACTGAGCCTGTGTTCTGGAGTCCAGGAGCTGCAACTGCTGACGCCCGTGCACCCTAGAGCCTGTGCTCGCGGTAAGAGAAGCCCCTGCTTTCTAGTTCTCCGCGACGAGAAGGCTGTTCACTGCAGCTAGAGAGTAGCCCCGGACCGCCACGACTAGAGCAAAGCTCTCACGGCAACGAAGACTCAGCACAGACAAAAGTAAATATATAAATAACAAGTTAAAAACATATATTTAAAAAAACATACATATGTATATGTTTTTGCTAAAAACAAAAAAAAGACAAAGGACTCAGGAGCTGAGTTGAGGTTTCCATAGGCCTTTGGTGGTTGCTGGTGAACAAACTCATTATTTTGAAAACTGGTGAATAAAGGGTGAGACTGAAGCGTTTTTCATGCCTTTCCTTTGAGATCTATACCTCAGATGAATCAGACAGGTGGTGAGAGGAAGTTTCTCTTCACAGAGGTAAGAGAATGATCAACTAGATGATTTTCATCTTGCAACTCCTCATGAATTTAGGGACCTCAACATGACAAGGCTGCTCATGTCACACCAAGGAAGACAGCCAGACATTTTTTGCCTCCTAGTGAAATCACACAACACTTCTTCTGAATTAGTCTTGTCAAAAAAACTCTAATTTGAATCAAATCAGGCTTTAGGTGAAACGATCCCTTCAGGAGAAATACAAAGAACAGAGAAATTTGTTAAATTAGACCGCAGTGATGCAATCAGCAAACTGTCAGCTATTTTAGGATAAATAATGTGTTTTCGAAGAACATAAAAAGAGAGGAAGGGGGACACTGTAGATAATTACATAAAGCGGTCATGATTTTCATCCTGATTTTCTTTAAAGCAACTGTAAATTGGAG